>CAEFZX010025179.1:0-21599 GCA_903066825.1 Alfaro cultratus
ATTAGAAGGCCTAAGAAGAACACTGACATGCTGAAAAGGCTGTTGGTACCACCAGGGAGAGAACTAAAATGTGCAGGATGCCGGCCCTCGAGGACCGACTTTGGGCACCCCTGGCCTACAGCATTACCATCCATAGAACTGTTTTGAAAATACTTGGATGTCATGAGTTACAATAACATCTATTTGCCCTTTGGGATAAACTCATCTACACGCCTAAACATGTAGATCAAGTATTTTGTCCTCTGTCACTGAGAGACGAGGGAAGATGTAAAGATGTGCGGTGGTGGAGATAATCATTTTGGCAAGAGCTCAAGTCCTGATGCAGTAAAATATTTTAGTGGATTTTTTTGCAGGTTTTATTGTTGCTATTCCCTGGTGTCCTGCAGCGTTCCCAGCTCTGTATTTTCCCACTGATCACTGACCACATTTGGTCAGTTTTTAGTTGCTTTGAGCTCTGAGTGTACTTCTGGGGCAGATTCTAGAGATTTCTGTTCTGCCTGCACATCCTTAGCCTCAGGCTACAGTTACCTCTTTCATAGAGCCTCAGTCCTCCCTCTAGTCTAAGGACAATGCTACATTCTTATGTAATTTATATATAATTTTTTCAAGTCTGGAATGAGAAAAGCATATAAACCTAAGCTTACTCTTAATTGTTTGTGAGGGAGCAATCACATATAAAAGATTTTTCAGATGTTTGCCTGTCTGCCTCTCTTCTCTGAGGTTCATTACAAACTCCAAAATGTCAACACACCAGTAGCTGCTTTTCAATTAACCATTCCAAAAATACATTTGCTAAATGGAAACACACCTATTCAATTAATTTTTTTCAATAAAACCTTATGGCTCTTGTATGAGGTGTTTTTTTTAGCCGTTTCGAAATTAGTGTTATTTCGCAAAACTGCAATGGAAGCACTTGTTTTGCATCACACGACTCACATGATCAACAACTAGATGTTACTACTGGCGGAAAAGACAAAGAAGATGACAGGAAGTGGTTGGAGGATCCCGGTGCAGAATGTTTTTCGCTTGAACCAACTTAATCAGGTGCAGTTTTAATTGCGTTTATTATTTAATGGAAATGCCACAATTGCGAAAAATTTAGTTTTTTTGACATTAGCGAAATATTGGAAAAGTTTTGCACACACTTGTAATGGAAATGGAGCTTCTTATACTTTTCACTCACATGATTCGGTGCTTCTTTTGTCCCTTTTGTTGCTGCCTCTTGACCAGGACTCCCTTGAAAAAGAAAATGTTTTTTTTCTTCGTTAAACAAATATAAAAGTAATATTAAAAATCTTCCTGATGAACGTAGATGTTGAAAGCCGCTTGAAAGCAGAGTAAAGCTGACGTGTGTTTTGTTTGTTTCTGTCAGGTTCAAATTGGAGAAAGCAGTGGCTGGCCTGAAGGCCGCGGACGGCCAGCAGACACTCTCCTCTCTCAGCTTGGCCACAGACAGCTTCCTCATGCTCTGTCAGGTGCAGCTTCAGCAGACTCAGGACTTACAACAGCGACTCAGCAGGGAGCTCAGGTACGAGCAGACGAGACCATTTGTCACAAAGTTGACACAGTCCATGTGATGCTACAACCCATTTTCCATCAGTTATCTTTTTGCTGTTTTGATGAAGATCTTTAGCTAAATAATTCATTAAGAAAAATAGAAATTGCTTGTTTGTTTTTAACAGTGCTGGATTGTCAGAATACAGCTGGAAGGTGTTTATAGGAATGAAGTTGTGGTTAAAAAGAAAGTACACCCTAAATTTATTCAAGACCTTCTTTGATTTATGAAGAATTTGACCTCAGGACTTTGTAAGATTCAAAGTTGGGTCAGAATAAACCACAAGACTTCTACAACAATGTCCTTTTTTTATTAGTGACGTATTTTGGTGTACATCACCTCTACACCAAAGTAGAAGTGATGTTTTGGCCGTGTTTTACTCCTTAAAGTTGTGAGAATGTGTTGATTATTCATAGGGTGTTCCAGTCCCAAATCCAGCATATACTTTTCTTTACCAGCCAGAACATTTAGTTTGATTAGTCATATGCAAATGGAATTAAAGTGGGAAAAAAGGATAAAATTACAAAAGATAATACACAACAGTTGTCTTGTCTGTTGACAGGCATTTGCACGGCACTTTGTTTTATCTTGAGCCGATCAACCCGCCTGACATCAAGCAGCGAGGAATGCTTCCTCTCTCCTTGTTATGTCTGATACACAAGGCGCGGTGAGCCTAAAGACAACGTCCATCTATTTTCACAAGTCCTTCAGTGTCGAAGCCCCTTGCGCTACGAGGACCACCAGGGCTTAAAGCGGCGGTCATCTTTCTGCTTATCTTCCTGACCTCTTTGAATTATGTCGCTCAAAAGATGAAACGTGGCAGCGACCACTGGAACGGGTCACGCTGAGGACTCCCATGGCTTGGGGGGGCAGTGTGGTTCTCCCCCCACAGATCCGCCCCTCACTGGGTACCCTCTACCCCTCTGGCCTCTGAACAATGAGCCATTTTGGGGGGCTTTGCATGAGCCGACACAGCCATTTAACCCCTGACCTGACCTTGTGTCAGACTGAAGCTTAGGGGAGGTGAGAGCTGTGCCACACGCCAGTTCAATGGTGACTGTAAGGTATGAAGCTGTGGTATATCTTCAATTGAGTTGAATACAGCTTGTGTTAGGATGTTGAGTTTGTAATCATAATAGTTTCAGCAGTGCTAAAAAATTTTGTAATTTACAAACAACACAGTATGGATCAAAATGTGAGAGTCTCTGTTTGCAGGGATTTATTTCAAAGTTCAAGCTTGGAACAGTTACCTTAACTGAAATATTTATATATATTATTTTTTTGTTTTGTTTTATTTTTTTGCTACTTCTTGGGCGCCCCTCCCCTTTTTCATGCCATCCTGGGCAACTGCAACATATAGCCCATATCAAAAACCGCCACTGTATGGGACAGTAAAAAAAGTTTTACTGTCTCAAACCAAACTTGTCTGAATAGTCTCTGTTTCCCAGGTTTTTATATTCAGTAAAATGTAAAGGATTTCGTTTGTTGTAAATGTTCATTTAGTAAAGGCCCTTTCCATTCATTTTTTAACTTGTAGGATGAGGCAACAGTTGCTTGTCCTCATCCAGCCGAGTGACTGGCGGAATTTGTGCGTGTAAAACTTGGAGCTCGGACATGTAGACGTAACACAAGAAAGTTGAAAATTGTTCAATTTTTGTTGCTGTCTACTGTCGCGGAAAACTTCCACCTTTCTCTGTCATTCGTCGCTCCCAGTGTGCCATAAAGCGCTGCCGGGAACTGGTTAACCGTCCGCTGAGAGAGGCTTTTAGGTCAAAATAGAAAGTGTGATTAATCTGCATTTTGTAACATTAACGCATTAAAATTTTAAGATACATTTCAAGCTCTCTCTAGTTTTGTAGCATGGCAACACATGGAAAAGCGGTATGAAAATAATGTTACAAGATGCTGTCAGCTGTAAGGATTGCTATACACCTGCAAGCTAAACAAGTGGACATGTTTTTAAATATACAGCTCTGGAAAAAAATGAAGAGACCACTGCACTGAAGCCCATTGAAAACCTCATGGTTATTCCACCAAATATTAATATCTGAACTCTTCCTGAGTTAAAACATTAGTATTGTTGTTTCTAGATGAATATGAACTTGTTTTCTTTGCATTATTTGATGTCTGAAAGCACTGCATTTTTTGTTTTTTATTTTGACCATTTCTCATTTTTTGCAAATAAATACTACAATTTTGCTTGGAATTTCAGAGACATGTTGTTGGTAGTTCACAGAATAAAAGAACAATATTCATTTTACTCAAACATGCACCTATAAAAAGTAAAATCGGAAAAACTCGTTTTCCAGTGGTCTCTCAATTTTTTCCTGAGCTGTATATTCCAGTATTCTTCTTTCTTGCTATCCATGTTGTGTGTCTCCAATGGTGACCTTGGAGTGAACCGTCTCTCCAAGGTCACCATTGTACCTTCTTCCAGGTACAAGGAAGAAGGCTCATTGGGGTCACAGTCTTCCACGACCCTCTGACTCTGTTCTCGCTTGTCCAACTGGGAATGAAGAGCCGGACCTTTGTGGAGAAGGAGCTATCCGCCTTAAGACTAGCGACCTTCCAGACAGAGAGTGTGTCTGCCGCCTCAGGGTTGAATTCAGGGGAGGGGAGTGGAGCAACAGAGCAAAGCATTACTAATAGATTCATTACGTTTCCATTGAGGAGGCTTTGTAGAAGGTTAATCCTCTCAATGAAAGAAACATTTTTGACCGGAACTCATGCAGAGCAAGCAGGCAAATCTTTTGCCTTCTCTAAAATACACCCACACTTACCTGTGAGTGTGATCACACATTTAACCTCACATTATTGGGGAAAGAAGCTTTTTAAAGAGTCATTTACATGACACTACAATGCTAAAAATATGTAATAAATTCATTACTGGATTTATTCTGTATCAAAAAAATTTATGTGGGTCTAAAATAAGCACGGTGGATTCCAACATTCAGTACACTGAAGTGACTGGCTCTTTACTAGCGCAGAAAGAGGTTCTGTATAACGTAGCACATTATTGTTAGGTCATATGATGGTACTGTGATGGGGTGGCAGATTGAGGACCAAAATGGTAACATTTGTTAAATTTTCAGCTAATGTTCTCTTTCTTACTGCACTGAGTCAAATGATCCAAATTAATTGAAAAAACTGTTCCCCTCCTCGCCTGTGGTGGCGCTATACCAAGAACTACTGAATAAAACGACATGAAAACCTCTGAAGAAGACACTTCATAAAATGTAAACAAAAATGGAGTGGCGTCAGATTTTAGCGGTTGCAGGATTTCTCTTTTGTTTTTGGAAAAGTCCACAAGCCATTTCTCCCTCTAGTTCTAGGCTCACACGTTTGTTTTGGTTCTATCGACCCAGAATGCATTGCGCTATAATCCACTTCCTGCTTCTGGAGCGGTCGCTGGTATGCTTGCATCCACTAAATCATGCTAAATCAAAAATAGTGAAGGACTGCTTTAAATGTAATAAAAGGCAGGTAAACTTATGTTTTTACACTGTAATAAGTGACATGAGCAATGAGATTTACTAAAATACCTCAGTGAAATTCAGAGGATTTTTCTTAGATGCTAAAATAAACATACCCTAGTATACATTTTAAAATGTTTTCCTTTGTTTATATGTTTTTTTTACAGAAACGCTTCATCTTCTCTGGATGCTATGAAAAGCTGCTGCAGTCACTTTACTCAGGCTTTGCAGTTAGCTGAGGACCAGAGATTCACTCATGAATATGGTGACATCACTCTGTCTTCAGTTCAAGCAAGACAGAAACCCCCGGACATGGACGGTAGGATTCTGGGAAAGCTCACAGATTCCTTGAAAACCGAGTCTGCTACCATACAACCTCCTGACAACCTGAGAAGAAACGAGCCCGGACGTTCTGAGGACACGGCAGATGAAAAGAACCCGCAGGATACATTTGGAAGTGTTACAACAGGTCAGAGGTCGACAACGGAGTCAAATGTTGCCAGAGGTTTTGTTGACTTTCTCCCTTCAAATGGAGAAAGAACCTCCACAAGTTTGGACATGGAACCAGACGACTTGGACAGTCAAAAGTAATTTACCTAATGTTTACATCTGTTTAAGGAAGTTCTACCTAGTTTACCAAAAACCATTTTATTTAAAGCTGCAGTATGTAACATTTATAAAAAGAAAAAGTTTTTTGCATATTTGTTAACATGTAACAAATATGTCACTATATTGCTACATCATAATACAAGACAGATAACCTGAGCTATTATTTCCATCTTAAGAAAAGCACCGGTCATGGTAATAAACAACCAATCAGAGCCAGGAGAATGGCCTTAGTGCTTTCAATCACTCTTGGGTACGTGCTGCTAAGTGTGCTAATGGTGGAGAAACAGTTCACCGTTCCAGGAAAACTCTTTATCAATTGTCATTGTTAACTAGCTTTAGCATTCACGTCAGACTGTGCTGACTGGGAGAAGCTGTACCATAGCAGAGAGGAAGGGAGAGGCGGTGAGCAGCGGGTATGAGTGATTGGTGGCACTAAGACCCTCCCCCTGGTTCTGATTAGTTGTTTCTGACAGCGCTGTGTATTTGCCTTTAGCAGAAATACACAGCTTAACTGCCTCATCTGATTCTGGCGCATCATATTAACAGTTTCAACAAATATGTAAAAAACATTTATATATATATATATATATATATATATATATATACAGTATATATACAGTAGGCCTATATATATCTTTTATTTTTTTTACAAAAGTTACATACCCCAAATGTAAAAAAGTGAAAGAATCAGGACGTCATATCAAGTCTTTATAAAGAAATCTTCTGTTCTCATTTTTTAAAATGACTTAGAAGAACCTGTTTCTAATAGTTAATCTTAATCATTTTGTCAGAAATAACTCCAGTGAGGAGCTTCCTGTAGCCATCTACCATCTCTGACACCAGTCTGAGGAAGTGTTGCCCTTCTCCTCACTTTCAGCAATGTTTCAAATGTTTGAGGAGTTTCTTGCATGTGCAGCCTGTTCCAAGACAACATAACATCTTCATGAAAATCAAGATCTGGGCTTTGACTCAGCCTACATTGTTCAGTTTCTTCATTCTCAGCCAGTCCTTGGTGAATATACTTTTATGTTTCAGGTTATTGCCATGTAGGGTACAGTTCTCCTTCAGATTGAATTTGTTTGGTGGAGATTGTCTCAATTTTCCTCAAGAACACTGTAAAACATAATAGCTTTGATTGAGTGTTCTATCAAATGGTGAGACAGCCACAAAGCTTCCCCAATCCATGACACTTCCAGCTCTGTGCTTCACAGTTAGTATAGGGTCCTTTTACATGGAATTTAGTTTTAGTTATTTAGTATTTAGTTTATGGCAAACCTGCCATCATCTCTGATGTCCATCTTGCACATCAGACCCATGAAAGTGTGTGCCTTAGTAGGCATACAGTTTTGTATCAAAAGTAGCAAGAACACTTTTGGAGAGTTCCTCCGGCATCTTGTGCTTTCATGATCTACCTTTATGTCACGCTCCAGCTCAAAGTTTTTGAGATATCTTGAAATTCCTTACCAGTCATACGCTGCTACAATCTCCTCTCTAAAGGCTTAAGAAAGCTTGTTCCGTTTTACCATGGTAAAATTGAGAGAGTTTTCCATCAATCTTGCCATTCTTACATCGACATCGACCCCTTTGAAATATATTTCCTTCTGTTTTTGCTGTTCATCTACATGACTTACTTTCATGACATTTCAGTGTCGCTAAAGTCTAACTTAAATATCCATATGTTGAAAAATGTGAATAAAACCACACAGGCTGCTGCGAGGTGTTTGAATTTTTTCACATGACCGTATGTGATTTACTTTAATGGTACAAAACTGAACACAGCTGGAACAAAGCAAACACGTCACATTTTATCTCATTTGTTTCATAGCAGCTGAACCTTTTTATTAGATTCTGCTGCAGACCATTTGTCATCATTGGAGCCTCTTCTAGTTGATTTACAGTGAAAGATGTTGAAGATCTCCTTCATTTTAACACACCGCCTTATCATTAACACTCTGCTATCTTTGCGAGGGTAATAGATCTTTGGTATGAGCCCTGGCTCAGGACAAGCCTAGTCTCTCATGAGTTCTGCACTCCATATTTCTGCTTCAAACCAAAAGAAAAATCCGTTTTGAAAGGTGGTCAGTGTGATGTTACTTACCTTGTGTGTTTGTCTATGTGTGTGTATTGTCATTTGAGCAGTGCAGCGGCCACTGTGCTTCAGAGGATGCGGAGGACATCTGGGGAGAAATGTTCACATGCTGAAGCCTCAGATATTAGAGGAGATGGAGAAAAGCCGTTGCTTGAGCTTTCCGTTAATAACATGAACGCTGCTGGTGAAAACCATGCAGCAACTGTTATACAGGTAAAACCTTCCTGTCCAAGACTCAAAGTGTAGTTTTACGGAATCATTTTTAAGCTTTAGGACCACAAAACAAATGTTTGTCCACCTGAAGATTTTGTGATGTCAGCCTCATTTGAGAAATAAGTATTCTTGCTTCTTGCACTCAATATTCGCACGCAAACTTCAATTGGGTTAAGTGAAACCTCCCACCAATAACTAAAACATTAACCATCATTCATCTCCTTGTCAACTACCAGGACGTGGAGATGTAACCACCGTTCACAAGCCTCAGCAGTTTCCTAAGGTAGCACCAACTGATAGATGTAGTTATCTAGACGCAGTATGTTAGGAAGATCTGACAAGGTAGGACAGATCATCAGGACACCGGGAGAACGTTCTTTATGTACTCAACTGTTGACTCGTTCCTTCAGCTCTGGCCTTCTCGATTTCAGTCCATGTTTAGCTTTTCTCACGTTTAGTCCTTGGTTCATGTATGCATTAACAATTAATTCATACTGGCAGCAGTATGAATTAATTGTTAATGCATCCCGAGGAGGAAACAATAACATGCATAAGTCCCACAATTCCATCCATCTTCCCAAAAGTTCTGTCCCTGCCGAAGAAAACCTCCACAAACGACAACGTCAGTGTTGGTCCCTTCTGAGCAGAGAATCCCATATTCCACCTGCTAGCTTCAATTGAGTTAAGTGACATTTCTTAACATTTCTTCATTAGGACTAGATATTGGTATTGATTGGTATTTGTTGTGGATCTCCACAGAGTTACTTTGTCCTTGTTGGCTCCTCCTCTGGTAAATGCACTGCCTGTAGGTCTACAGGGATGATGGGTTAGCAGATGTGCCATAATTTCAGATGACGGATCGATCAGTGCTTGACATTGTGGTTTATAATGTGTCTAGTTAAAACATCTCCATAGCTCTATGTCCGCCCTCGGTCTTCGTTGGTCAGCTTTTAATTAAAACAGTGACAGCAATGACTGATTTTCCTTCTGCTTTGTGTTTGTCCACTACATAAAACTCCAAGAAAACACACTTCGAGTTCAATAAGTTTGTGGATATCCAAGGGACTCGAGCACTTTTGCGAGGCGATATATTTTCAATCAAACTCAACCAACCTGCAAAGCCTATGAAACGTTTTAGGAGGGTATAAAGAGACCTGTGGATTTGTAAATAATGGCCGGCTCTGAAGCCACTTTCACACTTTGGATTTATGAATCTGTACGTACACATCCTCGATCATCAATCTGCTGGCCCCCAGCGTGTTCGGGACGTTTACTTGGCTAATCCTCTTCACTTAGCCGAGTGCTGCCGCTCTGAAAAAACACGCTACTCGCCACCTCTCTGATATCCTCTCTCAGCACAAGAAGTGTTTGATGAGTCCTTTAGGATTCTCCAAAGGAGACAGCGGGGGTAGGAGAGTTAAAGGAACAGTATTTTGGGGTGTGTGTGTGTTGGATGGGTACGGAGTGATTAATCAGATTCCAGCGACGTGCGGTAGTAAGAGCTCTAGAATTCCTGTGAGGTTCGGCTTAAAGCGAAGCATGCACCACCCCGCCCCCGTCCTACAGCCCTCTACCTCCCCAGCTCCATTGGGAATTGGAGGATTTAGAGGCGCGCTGGAGCTCCATTTGTCTCAGAGGAACATGGAGTCATGCAGAGTTCAGAAAGCAGAACGTTCAGCAATTAAAATAGGGTCTAACATGTTTTATCTCTCTAATGGGATAACATGCAGTATTTACGTTTGGGGCCGTGATTCATAGACGGTGTTCAAACTTTTTTCTTTTTTTCCCTTTCTGCCCGTACCTCTAGGCGTTTTGGAGGGGCTTCGCTCTGAGGAGGAGGCTTGCATCTGCTCTCGCTGCCTTCATGTGCCCTGACGCAGGAGAAGACGACACCTTCGAGGAGCTGGACATGGAGGAATTTGTCTTCGATGAGGTATGCAAGTTTGTGTTTACCTCTGGCCTATGGAAAATGTACATAGAGTATGAACCGTGCTTAAGAATTCAGGTCTGACGACTGGTAAAAAAACCCCCAGCCACATTCACACCATAAGATACACCGGTTAATTGCCCCCGATTTTGTTAAAGTTTGGAGATTGGTGACGGCCGATACTAAGGTTCGGCGATATGTCAGATTTTTCCCAACTGATATTTGTCAGTTCAACAAATGATGATATATTTGCGCAAGTTACATTTGGACTTTTGTTGTTTTGGACGAAACAATGTAAACATGCTTGTACTGATTTGCCAATTTAGAACACAAATGTCCAAAAATGTAGGAACAAGTTGCCAAAAAATACAAAGTCGCATATTTGGGATTACTTGGGCTTTAAACAGGATGAAGAGGTAAACCACAGGCTGAAACCATCTGGTTGATTACGTTACGCAATCACCATGTGCTGCAGCTCCATCAACAAGCTGAAATACGGTTAAATACGAAAACGACAGCCCCAGATGGACGCAGTGAAGCTTGGGTGGAAATCTCTCAAAACAAAATGCACAAGAAACATTTCCCATTGACGTCACAAATGGAAGGAAAATATACATACAATTCTTTGCATGTCACGCCACTATTTCCAACTGTTGCTATGTTTAGCGACTTTTCAGACAAAAATAATTGGAATCAGCAGGTCAGGCTTCGTAAAGATTGGTGATCGGCCAGAAAATCGCAATCGGTGCTCCCTTAGCTACATACTTACTAAGTTTGTATGTAACTTGTAGGTGTATTTTGAACTTGTGTAGATAATAGAAAAAAATCTGCATTAAATTCAAGTACAAGCTTTCAAATTGAGTTAAATATTTAATTTCTCTATTGATTCATCAGCTTTCCTCCGTGGGGAAAAAAATAAAAAATAAATTAAAAGTTCCAAATTAATAGAACCCACACTACAGATAGGCAAGTTATGTTTAGTACTATGTACTACATTATGCATATATATTTGTTTACCATTTTCTGCTCAAAGTCAGCACTGGAGGAACACTGGACAATGACCTTCTCTGAGGATTCCTCTTCTATGCATCATCCTGTGACAGAGCAACACCTACCTCCACAGGTAAACTCCTGTAGTTTTCTTAAATCCACTTTAATTGTGAAAATGGCCAGTTGTGTTTTGCAGCTGACTGGTAGGTAAAAGTAGTGATTTACCAGCCTATATTATCTGTCAATGAAAATTTAAAAGCCACTTTCTTAGACCTGTTCCTTTTACATCTTACTTAACCTACACTACCTCGCCCCCTCCTCCCCTTTTCCTCAGAGCTTACACTCCCACTCCCTGATTGATCTTTAAATTTATTCTTTTAAAAAACAGGATTATTTCCCTGAGGGACTGAAGGTTGCTCAGCACCAGCAGATGTCATTTATCACACTGGCTGAAATGTCCTGTTTTTTTCTTTTCTCCCCCCCTTCTCTTACCTCTCGTTGGATCTTTTCTTTGGAGCATGCTCAGCACAGTACATCATGGTAGCCCACTCGGGCCAGCTGATGTGCTGCAGCTGCCGGTGTGGTCGGCTCCAGTCTGTGGACGCTGAGCTGAGGTGCACATCAAAAGGCGATGATGAACAATTCCGCACTCGGACGGAGAGAAAATGGGACCTGGAGAGTGATTAAGCTGTTCGTCTGAGTTACAGTTGAGAGTTTCATGAGTAGGAAAACTTACTTAGGGTGAAATGTATCCATTAAATATTTAACATGAAAACAAACTTTTGATTTAAATGTAGTTGCCTGTTGTTGTGTGTAATGTAAGGTCATAGTGCAGCAGCTTAAAGTACCTACCACAATTATTTAGACCTCCGGTTAAAAACCTTGTCGATGCGTGTGTGTGTCTGCCACACAATTAGAGTGGTGAGAAGGATGAAAACTTCTGAGGCAAAACACAAAGGCCCCAGAGTCCCCCGAACCCAGCAGTCCAGGAACCTATCCTGGCAATTACCAGAACATAGTCATGTTGGCATCCCCTCTCCCGCACTGACAACTGGCAGCAATATCGCCTAAGAATGTGTTAAACTCATGTAATGTTGGTAATATCACTTCCAGGTTGTATTTCAGCCAAGGCAGGACTGGGTGGCTGACGAGAAAGAAGAAGAAGTGGAAGAAGATTCAGTATGGAGTTCCACTAGGTAATAAAGTTCGATGACTCACTCCATTGACCACATAATTGCTCTATTGCACATTTTTAAAATAAATTTGTTAAATGGAAATGTGGCAATTTTGAAAAAAAAAAACCAAATCATTTTATGATAAAAAAAAATTTGGTGCTAGGGTGAGGTGGGGCTTTTTGCCGTATCGTAATTCTTTTTTTTGTTGTTTTTTTCCCCCACAAAACTGCAATGGAAACACTTTTTTTGTAACACACGGGTCGCGTCATCAGCAATCGGATGTTGCCACTGCTGCAAACCACAAAGAAGACGACAACAGGAAGTAGTTGGAGGATGATGGTGCAGCATGTTTTTGAATGACTTATCGCGTGAACAAGCTTATTCACGTGTGATTTTAATAACGCTTCTTATTTAATGGAAACACTGTTATTGAGACATGGTGTTTTTTCGACTTTATCGGAATATTGACAAAGTTTTACCCACATTTGCAGCTACTGTTGATCTAATGGGTTGAATTGCCTAAACTCCATATCAGGAAATTTTGATCATTGAACTTGGCACAGAGATCCAAACCAGTTGCACTAAAAAAGGAAATGAAACAGAGTTCATTTCACATCAAAGTGAAGTTAGATTCTTTCTGAACATTTCTGGAATATTGTTTATGAAAGAAATGTATGATTTTCTGTACAACTAACTTAACCTAACTGTGAAATGTCCAAAATAATGCCAACATTTCTGAATCTGGCATGTTCCTTTGTTTTAAAAAGTCTCAGATTTTTTAAAAAGTCTTAGACTTTGTGGAAATTTCTGCTTAAATTAGGTGGCAGCTTCAAAAAACCTGACATAGACGTATATAAAAAATATAGCTTACTATAGCTTGCTACTGAAAGTAGAAAATTCTGACTATTATTCCGAGGAATATTGTTAGCATGATCTGGTCGCATGCTAGCAGGTAGCATGCGACCAGATCGTGCTAACAATTGGCCATTTTGGGCTGTTCAAGTGAAAAACTTGGGAGTTTTAGTTCCTAACTAGTTTCCTCCTGCATCTCTGATAGTTTTGATTCATTTTGATAATGTGTATGTTTTAAAAAATAATTAAAAACATAAACTTCTAACGTCAATTAGGTAACCAAATCTCGACATTATGGCACAATTAAGCATATGTATTAAAGTAAGCAAAAATTTATACTAAAATATTATGACATGTTCACTTTTTTGTGATAATGAAAATAAATTAGTTTTTAATGTGGAAATTTTTTTAATATTGTGAATTCTTTGTTTTCAGAAGCAAGACTGCAGTTTCAACCAGGATTCAGAGTGGTCTATCTGAAAGATCAGAAAAAATTAAACAAGAATGGTAACTCATCATTATGTCTCATACGCTGTTGCATTGTTCTTTATCTGTATAATGTGTGAATTCAATACAACAGAAGTTTTAGATAATCGTCTCTGTCTCGCCTTCTGCAGGGGCTTTACCAATAGCCGCACAGCTTTTCTTATGCTGAAAAGAGCTCAGAAGATGAAGGCGACCAAAAAGCAGCAGAAGAAATATGGAAGTAAGTTTGTAGCCCAACACACTGTAGAGACCGTAACTGCAGCTAAGGTTTGTTAGTTTCTTCCACTTTACAAATATTGCTCTTCACTACAAATAAGTTGAAGTTTGCATTTCTAATGCAAGAAAACTTGGACAAATCCCAATGGGATGTGATTACCACTCTATCTGTAGTCCCTGTTTTGTTTACTGGTTGAAGAAATTGATGGTTGGATTGTTTTGTAAAAATTCTCTTGTGTTATGATGAAGTTCTGCTTCCTATACAACTTATTTTGTTAAATTAAAACAAACAACAAAAAATCATATGCCAATACCTCTGTCTGTTTTTGTTGCTTTTTTTTTTCCATTCTCATATGTTTTTCTTCCAGTCTTGCCTCAGCAGCGGTGACCCTTTCCAGCCAATGTACACTAATGAGCCATAACAGGCAGCAGAAGCAGGGCCTGTCGCCTCTCATTGGCCCATTTTTTAAAAGCCAGCAAAATAAATAATAATTGTCAGGAGAGCTTCTAGGGAGTCGTCTCATGACGACTTTCAGTCCACCTCGTCGTAACGGCTCAGCGTAGCCGCGGTGAAAGTTGACCTCTGCTCTGCTCTGAGACACACTGGTCCTGACACGGATATCATGCCTGTAGGTCATGTACAGGGAGGCTGCTCTTTGATCATAATTGCAAATGCATGACTGAAATTGCGGCTCTCGTCATCTTGTGCCACCAACACACAGGTCTATGTCGGCTGTAACTTCTAATGGCATGTCCCTCAGTGGAACCAGAGCTCTGCTCTTATACTTTCCGAATCTTTCATCTTGTTTTTTTTTCTTTCTTGTTCTTCTTGTTTTTGCTTCTGGTTTTAAGCCTGCTATATCCCTCCTTGATGCTCTCTTTCGGTTCCTCTTAGATCCCTTTGTCAGTGGTTCCTTCAGTGGGTGCAATTACCAAATAAGCCCATCGGAGGCGAGGAACAGGACTTCACGACACAGCAGACAAACTTTAAGAGGTAGGACTTAAGATATGTTACAGTCCAGATTTTTAAGTCTTTGTTGTGTTTTCTTATGTTTGTTAAAAAATGTATATGACTTCCATTTTTCCCATACTAAGCCCTTTACAGATCAAAGATTTTTTTTCTTACCCAAGGGTATGGCAAAATGTAGCTTCATGTAATGGCATGCAACGTAATGTATTACACATGCAATACATGTATTACCCCGCAGGACATAAACCAAACTCCAGCTCAGTGGTTTTGAAACTTTTCAGCTATCGAGAAGAGCTTGTAGCATTTTCTGTGGACGCCTGGTATTCACAGGGGTTCAGGACCACAGCCACCTATGAAGACCTAAAATCCAGAAAATTTTGGGGCACCCTCTAATAATATTTATAGTTGCCTATTTCATTAGCTCATAAACCAAATTCACCTTTATATGCATTAATATGCACATTGGAAACTGTCTTAGCACTACAGCAGAAACTATTTTCTACAGGCAAGGAAAATAAATGCCGTTCCCGCTGATTTGCAAATGACAGCTAGTAGCTTGTCAAGAAGCACTGCATTTAGTTATTTCTCCTTCCCAAGCTGCCTTTTCTTTAGAAGATGATCTATAAAAAAATCTGCAAATAGTTGAATTTATCTGCAAATAATTCGGAGTTACGTTCCACAGACAAATATGTGAATACTAAACCACGAATAGGCAGGAATCCACTGTTGCAGTTATAATAAAAGTGGTCAAAGTTTTGAAATGATTTGGTTCCACATTTATATTTGTACAACCTCACAGTCAGAAGAGCCTCATAGCAATAAACAATGAGTCAAAGCTAATTATCCAAAGTAGTACTTCACTTGAGCAGTTGAGGAACTGTTCTGCCTAACCGGACACAGTTTTTAACCACATTTCAAAATGTAAATGCAGCATTTATTGGTGATTAACGGTAGAAAAATAGTTCAAACAGCAAAAGTAAGAATCAACTATCAAACCAGCCAGTTGTCTTACACTTTGCTTCCTCTAGAGCAGGGGTGGGCAATCCTGGTCCTCGAGGGCCGGAGTCCTACAGCTCTTAGATGTCTCCCTGGTCCAACACACTTGAATCCAACAGCTGAATCACCTGAGTCATTATTTGACTCAGGTGTGTTGAAGTAGAGATACATCTAAAAGTTGCAGGAGACCGGCCCTCAAGGCCTGGACTTGCCCACCCCTGCTCTAGAGGGTCTGGACCCTCGGCACTTGAGAAATATGTACTTCCTGAAGGCATGTTGAAGTTTGAAATAATTGTATCTGATTTTACCCAATTGCTAACGTTTAGCTGTAAAAAGCCCCAGCTCAAAGAAGCTTACCGGTCACTGTGTAGGCTCTAAACAACAACGTGGGGAATAGTGCCACAACATCTTTACCAATGAAATGTCTTGAACATTCCTGTTGCTCAGACTTTATTTAGTGTCTGGAAGCAAGGCCAACACAGACTGAATAGCTTTGTTCACTTCCTTTGCTGCCATTGCCAAATACAAACCCTAAAACCCTAAATGATGTTGATGCAGAAAATCAACATCATTGTTCACAACTCCTTGTTCTGTTCACTGAGTGGCCCAGTTGAAATTCAACCCGGAGAAGTCAAGCTGAATGGGAGAATTCCCAATTGGAGCACTGAATGGAGATGAGAATTGTGTGGAATTGCATAATAAGGCAATGGCCATGCCAAAGACTTTCAACCATACTGTAAGTTTGAGACAATGAGAGTCCAAAGTCAAGTTTATTATTGCTGTATCTCCTTCTAAATATCTGTTTTCATGTTTATCGTACAAGCATTCATAGAGCGATTAAATAGACTATAAAGACAACACAAAAGATGTCAATTTCAAGTTGACTTTGTTGTTGTAAATTGGATGGTTTATAGCAAGAGAATGTTTTTACAAGTATCAGTTATGTTATTTACCTTCATCACCATAAAGAGCTTTAAGGTTCAACTGTTGTAGGTTTGTGATCACCAATGAGCTCCCAATCCCAACTTTTGAAGACCGTAATCTCAACATAAACTCTTTTTTCTTTTGTAAGCAGCCAGACTAGGTGGTCATTGCAAGTAAACTCCACAGCCTTTGCAAAAAATAAAATAAAAAAAGAAAAAATCTAATATTTTATTGATTGCCTTTCCTACATTGGACTGGTTAGTTATGGCCCATTGGTCAGAGCTTTACTATGTCAGCCTCAATATGTCATTATCAGCTTTTGTTGAATTATATCAACTTTTCAATGGTGGCATTAGAATCATATCTGAGTGCAACACCTGTGCTGATATGCTCTCTGCCAACTGGCAGAAGAAGACTGTTTCTGTCTGAAGGATGTATTACATCACAACAATATTTCCAGCTCTTTTTATTATTTGACCTTTCCACCCTTGTTTACGTAAGCCATTTAAATGAACTTTAGTTTTCCAGTTCAAATTAGGCTGTTGAATCAATTTAAACAGCTCTGTTAGCTTGTCGTATCACCAGGCATTCATGGCTAGTTCACAAGTGATTTTTTGCAAGTCCAAATCAACTGTTAAATTTTTCATCTCAGATCTAAGTCCAGCCCCAAGTTTTTGATCTCAATTCTTTGATCTAAAGTCCAGGTCAACTCAAGTCATTGATCTCAAGTTCAAGTTAATGGCTTGTTGTTGTTGTCTCAACCTTCCAGACCACTCAGGTCTTGTGGTTCTGATCTACTCTACATCTGCAAAATGGCCGAAACACTGAGTTCCGTTAAATCAAAACTAAAGACCCACCTGATTAGTGTTGACCCATGATCACTGGAACATTGATCAACATACTTGATGTGAATTGATGATTTTGTTGCTGGCACTTGAGAGAATGTAATGTTTATTTCTGGTGACTGTATGAAGATGCCTTGTTGCTGAAATGTGCTATACCAATAAACTTGATTGATTTAAGAGGTGACCATGAGTTGACACATAAATGATAGCGCTGGTAGGTTTCCCTTGACGAGTCGTGGTTACACTCCTCTCCTGACCTGTGGAAGGCTCCCCCCCATCTCCTCCGGATCCTTTCCCAGTGCCCGGGGCCTCGGCAGCCCCAACCCACCCCGGCCCAGCCAGCACTCCCCGGTAGGGGCTAACATTTCAGGCTTTGACTCAAGCCCCTTCTGGAGGTGATTAGCCCCAAACCCATGACAGATTCTTTCCGAGATATCTGACGCGGCATGTTTATTTTATCCGGGCTCGTTGTGTGGATGTGCTGGACATGAGTAACCCACTTGAAATGGGTATCGGCTTACACGTGCAGAGACACAAGAGAGAGACGACGGTGCAAAGACTTTGAGAAATCTTCTTTTTTAAGAGCAGAAAACCGAGATATACATTTCCCCGTTTTATTTAATTTGTATCTTTCAGTGCGAGAATTCTCCATGGGACGGAGATGTTTCATGCCTCCGAGCGCTTCTGCTATTTTCCATCCCTTTCCACCGACACCTTCAGCTCGTCGCCTGGAGGCACACACTTCCACTCTGTTCCAGTTGAACTTCAACTTCATCAAACATCTGTCCTCAAGTCACAGGGCCTGACGGATCTGTGTTTTTATTTCAGCCGCGGACCCCTACCTCTTGAACACTTAACTCGGTTTCACACTTCACGTCATCAACAAAGTCGAGCTGAAACTCAACCACTGTGTTTATCTCCAATCCTCCAAAATACCTCAATCTCATAACATTTGCCGCCTCTCATGTGCATTCAGTTCACAAGCTCCTATATACTTTGTCAAAGGGAGCAAATCGTCTCTCTGTTTAGGAAGTGTTGGCACACTTAAGAGGCGAGCAGAGCAGTTGGAGCAGTCTGAGCTACTAACACGGATAGACATCCAACTGAAAACACTAAGTCAGTCATGTCTCAGACATGCTCTAATTCATCTTCCACTTTGCACATGCCATTTAAACTTTAAACACTTGTAATGCACTTTGAAATGTCTCAATTTAAGAGGGGTGTACAGGCAGGACCACATTTAGATTTGTAGATGTAGTTGGAGGTCATTCTTTCCTGGTTTATCTCAGGCAAGATTTTGTAAACAAGTCTGATGCATTTTGATTTTGGTGAGCAGAATGTACCCACTCCACCCTCTTAGTTGTGGATGTTGAAAGATTTCTTTTGGTCATAACTGTGTTGTTTTTCAGAGTACAACAGCATTAAAAACAAGAATCAAAAAACAAGAATGCCTGACAGAAAATGAAACAAAATGCAGATTTGGTTTTAAACTTTTGATCAGCTGATTGTCATTCTGTTTTAATTTAATGCAGTTTTCACTCATAATATTTTCGGAAAAACTTTGCAACAATATTCTTCAAAACGACAGGTTAAGGTACTGACTTTGTTTGGCCCATTACACCTTAACCTTTCTAAGGCATTCTGTTGTAGATTGACTGCATTGTTTGGGACTTATTTCCCCACTTTGTTCAACATTTGGCTAAGCTTTAGCTTCATATTTGACTCTGGAATATGTTGTTTTACTGAGCAGCTCAGTAAACCAAATGAGCTGCTCAGTTAGTGACTACAGGTTCTGTGGCTGCAGAAAAACCTGAATCATACACCTGCTTTCAAAATGCTTGAGCGTTAGGATGAGGTCTTTGTTCTGGTGTGTTAATTGATTTCTTCCAAACCAGATTAAAGTATACCCAAATACCTTTATTTTGAGCCAGATGGCATGCTTGGGTTTTGTAAATTCTATGGATATTGACTGTTCTGTTCCTGGCTCTCTTAAAGGGACAGTATTATGTAAAATCGACTTTTTCAAGGTTTACATCATGTTGTGATGTTATTCCCTCATAAAAAACATACCTGGTGTGTTGCTTTGATTATTTCATGCATGTCTGAGAAATCGTTTAATCTCCTGTGGCAACCATTCAGCTGTGCAAAACGCCTCATTGGACCTAACTCTGCCTTCAAGGACAAAGTTCCTCCTCAGGGCAGCAGTTTTCAAGCTTCTGCCTCACAGAGCAGTCCTCCCCCACAACTCTCCCACTCAACCACTGTTGAGTGGTAGACTAGCCAGCAGCAATTAGCAAACACCTGGTGGAACTGAGCATCTGCTGAACTGGTTATATGAGCTGCTTCTCAGTGAAACACGGGTGAAGTCATTATTAAAGGACTAAAAGAAGAGCCATGTTGTGATGACTTCCTGAAGATGGAACGTAGGAAAGAGCAAGAGTTTCTTAAAGGGACAGAGGCCCAATTTGAATGTGTAAATTATAATTTTAAGATTTTAAAGTCATTTTTGATATACTAAATGAAGGTAACATATTTACTTGATTATGCTATTAAATGATTCTATGTGGCTGGAAAAAGCATAATACTGCCTCTTTAATTGTCTTAAATTATGTTTTACTTGTGAATAATCTGTTTCACTGTTGAATGCTGGACTCTAGAATTGGTTTTCTAACAATTTCTTCTTAAAGACTTCTTCTGATGTTTTTCCTCCTAGGGATTCCCCCAACATTGCCTCTGTTCCAGAACAGGAAACTGCCAAATCCCCTGCATTTTTCAGGGTGGTCGGACTTGATGATGATAAATTAAATCAATTGCTACTTTCCCTCCTAGAACTTCTGAAAGCAGCAATTTTGTTTCAGTTTTACTGCGTACTGTTTTTTCCATTTATTTAGTTCAATAAAGAGAAAATCATTTCTATTAAATCCTGATAGGTGGAAACTATAACTTGGCTTTACGACTGTGACTGTGTGACTGTATTCGCTTTAGATATCCAAATGTATGAATGCCAAGCACATTGGATGTTTTGTTAATTCAACCTTTTTTTATTCTTTTTTTTTTTAGTGACAACAGGTTTATAATGTGCAAAACTCTATGGTACCATTCGATTTACTGTTTCGTAGAATTGCACAAATTCCATTTTCCCTGGCAGATACTGAGGTTGGACCTTCCAGTTCTGATCCCTGACAGATTCTGATTCATTTAAGAACCATAAAACAATAAAGACAAACAAATATTTGGCAGGTTATTTCATAGAGGTAGTGGTTTGGAATGTATGGTTTACGGTCAGATTCAGGGTTACGATCACCTAAACTAACAGAGAACTATGGAGTATAAGGTGATCCTAAAGCTTTTTCTTTTCTTTATTTTTTGTTAAACAAAAAATGTTGTTGGTATGTATGTGCTTATAGACCAAAAATGACGAAATTTTTTTCTTCTTTTTTTCGTTTTGATTCATTTGATGAATAGGGATGAATGGACTTGGGAAATATAACGTTTTGATTATAAATTTCTAACATAAATTTCATCACCTTCCTAAAATAACGGTCATTTTTTGCCCAGAAGTAATTTAGGCAAAAAATGACCATTATTTCAGGAAGGTGATGACATGGAAAATGAAAGTTGTTTAAGTATTTGACCTTCTGACCCCAGCTCAGCAATCAGAGCAAATCAGAGGAAAATAGTTTATTATGTGAACTATTTCTGATCCATTTATCCCAGCGTTTGTTTCTGCTGTGAGAATAAATCGGACGAGGCTCTGCGGTCTCCAACCAGTTCCTTACCTCCCCAGAGAGTTCACTGTAGTCATAGTATCCGCTGTTTACATTCCACCGGACGCTAATGCTAAAACAGCTATCGGACTTTTGCATGGCAGCATCAGCAATCTGCAGAGCATCTATCCAGATGCTGTGCACATCATAGCAGGGGACTTCAACCATGCAGACTTGAAGACAGCCCTCCCCAAATTCCATCAGCATGTAAAGTGCGCTACAAGAGAGGCTAACCCTCTGGACAAAGTCTACTCCAACATCAAGCTGGGCTACAGGGCTAGACCACTTCCACACCTGGGTCAGTCCGATCAAATCCTGGCCTGAGGATGCAACACAGCAGCTGCAGGACTGTTTCGACAGGACAAACTAGGATGTTTTTGAACATCAAGACCTGGAGGTTTTCACAGACAGTGTACTGTGCTATATCAAGAACTGTATTGGCACTGTAGTTGTGGATAAACGCATTAGGGTCTTCCCAAACCAGAAGCCCTGGATGACTCAGGAGGTCCAGC
>CAEFZX010025181.1:0-81291 GCA_903066825.1 Alfaro cultratus
ACTACACTGTTCCCAAAAGGTTGTTGGAAGGAAATAGTGCAAAACATGTTCATAGTGTCACAATTTGTCACTCCAAATAGCATCCAATGCTTTGACATGTTCTTGGTTTGGATGCTGGTCAGACATTGAGACCCGTTCCATGAAGCTCTTCATACACTACTCTAGAGCTAATCTAAAGGTAGCTTACTTGGCTGCCACTTCCAATTGCTTCTAGATTGTTATATTACCACTAACTGTTATATTACATTACTAACTGTTCACTGTAGATGATTAAGTACTGAGGAAATTTAATCTCTAGACCTACTGTAGCTGTAGAGGCAGCTGTCTCTACAAACCTTCTTTCACAAAGGTTTGTAGAGGCAGCTTACATACCGAGGTGTTGGACATTGCACACCAGTTGCCATAGAAATTATTGGCTCACCTAAATCATTTGACTAGGGTGGGTGAACAAACACATTTGGCAACAAAGTGCATTTCCAGGCCATTACATGGTAATTCAGGGACACACAGGACACACTCAGTTCTATGGGTAACTTTAAGTGGTCAGTGCTCGACTTAGGACTGTGGGAGGAAGTCAGAGTACCTGGAAACAACCCAAGCACGTACAGGGAGAATATGTAAACTTTATACAGAAAGGGCTGCAGGGCAACAGCAAATGAAACTCATACTGGAAACATGATGGTGCCCAAATTAAAGCTATGCGTGATAGTCCTTCCACTTCAGACTTTGTTGTGTTAGTCTGGTCATTGCCTTCCTATGCGATTCCTCTTGATTCTCATCTCTCTTCAGTGCTCCGTCTGGCATTTCTTCCACTTTAATACAAAAGATCTTCCAAAAATTCAAAGGACACTGCAATCACTGACAAGCTACAACATCACTAGATTGTTTCCTTAGCTACATTGTATCCGGTTCTTGCAGGCTGAAGTTGTAAAATAGCTAAAACCAACTCTTCACAACGTCTGAGTGACAGCAACAGAATGAAATGTCTCGCCTGTATCCTCAACAATTGTCCCGTCTGAAAGTAATGGACAACAAAAGTCCTACACGTCCTCAAGTTTCTTAGTTTTTTCTCTTTTTTTCACCGAGCACTTTCTAAGCAACTCACTCTGTCATTTGACAGCCGTCCCGGAGCGCAGAGGGTTAAAGAGTTTTCCCGGAGGAATGCTGAAGCCTACTTTGTGACTGGTGGCTTAATGTCTCCGTCAGCCGGTGAGAGCGGCACTCCGCTGCCGCCTGACAAGCAATCCATCACAGAGAACACACAGACAGAGAGCTGCATGCAGCCGCTGCAGTGTGTCTGCACGACAGACGCGCTAAAGTACACGGCAACGGCACAGGGCCGACGACTTGCTCGTATCCATCCGTGATGCTGATGGACGTACATTAATGCGGTAGTTAGGGCGGTGACAGTCACGAATCTCTGGGAAACTGACATGAGCACAAACTCCAAATCCTCCCAGATTCTTTTTTTTTTTTTTTTTTTTTTTTTTCTCACTGTGTGTTTTATTTTTGCATAACTCTGCTTGCGTTGATGTAAGTTGTATGTACTTTGACCAGGTTGTGTATTTTAGGTCTTTGGGTCAAAAGGGTTGTCGTTCCATTACTCTTTTGTCTGCCTATTGCATTTTTGGACTCTTTGCTGTTGGACCTTGAACAAACTCAGAGGGATTATTTGCATGTCTGCTCATGAAAGGGATGATGGTGCTTATGCGTTTGATGTGACGATATCGAAAACTGACACCGGCCAACACCCGTCTTTCTGTTGCAACCCACTGTAATATTTCTCCCTCATATTTTCAAGACTATCTCAATCTCGTCTTTCTATAATATTGATCATTGACCTAATTCGCCTTCTCCAAGCGAAAGCTGTCTGATTTCCCCTAATCTAAATTCTGTGCGCTCATGTTCTGCATTCATTCTTCCGTTCTTGCCTTTCATTCCAGAATCTGCATCAATCCAAGCAAAGCTTAAGGTTTAGAGTCTACTGCAACATGTCTAGACCAGCGGTCTGCAACCTTAATAATCTAAAAAGTTTTTGTTCCTCAGCTGAACAGAAACAAAACTGAAGTTATTATCTTTGGACCAATCAGCATGTAGTTTCAATTATTACAGCTAAAATCACTAAAACCGGGAAGCCATGCATAACAATCCTTCCACTGGCTCCCTGTAGCTTAGAGAATATACTTTAAGATGCTGTTGGTAGTTTATAAATCACTGAACAGCTTCTCACCACAACACACTAAAGACCTGCTGTTGTTGTATCAACCTTCCAGAACCTCTCAGGTCTTTTGGTTCTGGTTCTGCTCTGCAACTCTACACCAAAATGGAGAAGCAGCATCCAGCTTCTATGCACTTCAAATCTGGAACAAAAAAACTGCAAAACATCCGAGACACCGAGTTTCTTTAAATCTAGACTAAAAACCCATCTGTTTAGAGTTACTTTTGATTCATAATCACTGGAGCATTAATTAATATATCTGATGTGCATCTGACAATATTGATGAAGGCATTTGACAGACTGTAATGTTTATTGTTTGTTTCATATTTCACTACCGTATTATGTTTTTATGTTTCACTTTGAACTGCCTTGCTGCCGAGATATGCGGTACAATAAACTTGACTTGACTTAAACAGCCATTTTTGCTCCCAGTCCAGCTAAATCAAACTCAACATGAAAAGAGACAATGAATATTATCATATATTTAAAATATCATCTACAGGAAATTTGTTGTCAATTTCGAATGAACCTCCAATATTTAAAGTTTTAAAATAAGAAAACAGCACAAAATTTCAGCAAAAAGGCTGTGTGTGTTTTTTCTCCAGCAGGATACTAATCTGAGTGGAAAATGATGCAGACAAAGTCTTCCAGCATAGTGATGAGAAAAACAGACAAAGGTTTTTACTGGTTCTCTCAATGTCATTTTTGTTGTGGAAAAGCTGCTAAAAGCAGACAACAGTTGGTTGTCTGCCATGTTTAGCCCAAGTTATGAGAAACCGGTCCAGAGAGCCACAGCTTTTCCTGTTTTATAGGCTTTTTAAAGAGTTTTTCAGGAAAAACAATGACGCAGACAAAGTGTCTGTGAACATTTAAACAACTTCACCAAGCCTATGCCAGAGGCGAAACGGAGAGATTTTTAGTACCAAAAGCTAAGGCGAGTAAAATTAAATTTACAGTTCACGAATTAAACACACGCCTCTGTGTGTTTACACCATTGCGCTGAAAACGGTCATCACTTTAGCAAGTTGTAGCATGTTTTATGCTGCTGGTGCAGCAAAAGACAACAATAAAAAGAATTAAAAGCGCGTAGGCTAGTATGGTCGGTAACCATTTAGCACCACAAATAATTTGGAAGAATCAAAAAATGGCAACAAAACACAATAAATGTGCAGCTTTACTTCTTTTAAATCAAAACTTAATGCTGAAAGTTCTGACAACTTTAGGATGGGTCAAGTCAAAGGCCGCCGAGAGGGGCAGTGTGACTGGATGTGGGCGAGTAGCATAAGTCTAACGATGCCAATCGGGAAATTCTTTATTTTTATAACATTTAAAGGAATTGTGCCTTTAAGTAAAAGTCAAAGAGGATTTTGGTCTTACTCAACTAAAATGAAAACAAACAAGGCTGTTTAGTCTTGTTTTAAGGGTCATGATGAGTTTTCTACATGTATATGGTCCTAGTTCTCACATTGTAACAGAGCTGCAGCAAAAAAAATAAAAAAAATAAAATAAAATAAACAATTCTAAAGAGAATCACAATTCCTAGTCCTGGGAATTCTGAATCGATTCAAGATGCTCAAAAATCAATTTTAAAATGTGTTGAAGTTGTACATCTTTGCTGCTCCTATTTTCAAGTATACTGCATATTTCATTACACATCTGCTTGCCCACTTTATGCATTTGTAATATTTCTTTGTTATTTTTTTAGTTAAAAAAACTCAGGCAGCTAAGTGGTAATTTGAGTTACAGAATTTTATCCACAAACCTATTTTTTGTTCAAATATAAAGCGATGGATTTTGACAAAGCATGAAACCTTATAGAATTGTTCTGTTTCCTTACACTCTCTTTTCGGTGAAAGCAAAAACATTTCAGTCACATAATTTCTCCAGACTCTCTAGTCTGTTTGAGTAGAAAACTTAGTTCCTGCATCAAATATCATTTCTGAATTGAATCCTGACCAGAATCAAATTGCTCAACACTGAAAGAAAGACTGGAAGCATCTCCACATTGCATGTTGAAGATGTCCATTAACTGAAGGAAATGAGCCATTTCATGAAAAAAATATGATGTTTGAGTCAAGGTGGGTTAAATATAAGAGAGTTACAGAATACAGGATGGAAGTCTGGGAGTTCAATTGACCTCTTGGTAGTTCTGGTGTTGAGAGATGAGAATTCAACACAGTTAGGATAATGTGTGATATATGGTGAGGAAAAAATAACATTTTAAAATAAATATAACAATAGATAGTTACTTAACTGTCTTTAGACGAGCATTTTCATGACATCAAGCTACACAGGGTGAAGGGCAAAACAAAGGGACCTCATAGAGTCAGGCTTCCCCCCAACACGGTGGTCCACCAGGCAGATAAAGCCGGAAAATGACAGAGGAAACAGTGAATTTACACTCCCAGAAATCCACAGGTCTGTTTACTCCCCAAGAAGCGGAGTGAAATTTTTAAAGGGTTATCTCTGCAGCGTGCTGGAGAGCAGATTCACCCAATTACACAGCAGCCCCCAGTGTGGCATAGCAAAACCCGCTGTAGGATTGACTGCGTGTGTGTGTGTGTGTGTGTGTGCTGACACCAGGCTGTGACTGTGGTAGAACCACAGACTGACTAAATCCATACTGCAGCGCTGAGGGCAGTACGGCTGCCAATGCCACAGTACGCAGTCAGAGCGAATGGCGGCTGCAAGTCGACATGGCGGATACGGAACGGGTTCCAAAAATACAACACAGAACCGCTCCACGTGTAAGGTCCATTCCAATTAAGAAGAAATAAAGCGACTCAGAGCTCCGGCCATAAATTCTGATGCGACAGAAAGCAATAAAAACACCTAAAATGGGTCTTTTCTTAAACGTTTTACCTTCATTGTATCAGCAAGGCGAAGCACAGCCAGGCGAGTTCTTTAGTTAATGGGACAGACATCAAGCGAAGGGCCACGCTCTCCGAAGAGATTTGATCCGTTCGTCTTATCAGCTTCTTTTTCAAATGGCCTTGCTGTGCCGACCTTTATGCCCCTCTCCTTGCTTTATTCTCTGCCGTTGATTGGATGGGCCTCTCTACTGTAGTCTCAAATCTCCGCCACCTTGATGGATGAGTTCCAGCCCCCCGTTTGTGCAGGCCTAACCGATCCTTCTCCAAACTCCAAACCCGACAGCAGCGAGCCGCACGAATCGAGCCACTGAGCTATTCCACAGGTACGGACAATCGGCAGGATTCCAGCAGGCTTTCTGTGAGAAGGTTTCATACTTTTCCAAAGTTCCAAAGTTTTTTTGTCTTTAGAGGTCAGTCAATCAGTACACGCTTAGGCAAAGCAAAAGGGGACAGTGGCTGAGTTTTCAAATCTGTACAAAGGTAGATAAGATCAGTTTTTAAGATTGGTTTCTCATGCAAGTATCGTCCGATTGCCAACTCAAAATTAAGGGAATTTATCTGTGCGCCCCTACTTGTTTTGCTGCTGATTTGAAGTTAGACCGAAGTGCAGCCACAACAGTTCACTACAAATTTGCCGTTGTACCTTCACATTTGGAGTCTAATTGAACGGCTGTGTGAAAAATGGATGAGCCACTGGATGGAACCTTTATAGCCCCGACATACTTTATGCATTGTGCCAAAATCAGTTCTCACTGACGTAGACGGCTGACGAAAACTGCTTCCTTTCATTCGCAGAGAGACATTTTGCTGAATTCAACACCATGCCCAGCTCAAACTATTTCGAAAGAGGTGTGTGCAAAGTGTTGCGTGATTTTTCAGAAGTTTGTTGCTGAGCTTTAAATGATCTCGGGCAGCAATGTTGATATTTCTCTTCAACAAGTCCGTTTCCACTATCTGGTTTATCTGTTGACTGTTCAGCTTTGGATGAAGCATGTTGGAGCATTTAGAGGATGCATGTGAGTAATCCGATGATTCAAAACTATTTTTATGCACTATTTAAGTTTTACCTATCTTAGCCAAAAAAATATCTTAAAGTAATTCTAAACTCTTCCAGACTGAGTAGGAACCATTACTCCTAAACAAGTAAGCACATTACCTGCTAATGTGGTTACAGTACCACCATCCTTTTTTATCGGACATTTTCCCCTTCGTTCTTTTGCAGTTTAATCAGGTATATGGCTCTTTGAGAAAGCAGATGTAACTTTAAAGACTGTTGTCATGACTTTCAGTTGAAACCAAATGCTGATTTAATTTTAGGTTCTGAGCCCTGCAGGATCTAAATAGTTTGGTTGGTACCTAAGAAAATTAATAATGTAGACATTTAGGGATGAGAGCCTGTGAATCTTGCTCCTGCTGCTGCTCAGCTTGACACAGTTTTACAAACACACACACACACACACACACACAGCCACTGAACACTACCTCCAGTTTGCGTGCTGGTGCACGTGTGTGTCGGTCTTTTTCAAGTGGGAGTGATACTTGTACAAACTACAGCAACAAATGGAGGAAAAGAAGCAAAACGGGATGGATGCACAGCCAGAAAGGAACACCAAGAAAAGGCCTTACAACACCACATTAAATATCTACAACACTTGCTGAATAATTAATAGCCGCGTTCAGGCAGTGTACCGAGGGATGAGAATGAGAACACTTCCTGGCATCTTAGCAGATATGAGTAAGCATTTGTCAGGTCAGAATGTGCAAAACCGGATCCCTCTCAGTTTACCTGCTGTAGGATTTTATGCAGAGAGAACCTCCCACCCAGACGGTCCTCACTGTTAAACAATCCCTGTTACTTTTGACAGATGGCTGGATGAGGTTTGGAATTCAGTTTTCATACTTTTGAAAACATAAAGTTTCCAAGCACCGGTGGGAACAATTTCGCTAATCTGCTAACTCGCTACTTAGCTGAGCTATATTTCTGGTTAGCGCTCTAACATTTTTGCTAACTTTGAAAACTGTTTGGGATACTTAACTTGACCTGAATGAACTTTTCCAGAAAAATTTACTTGGCTGATTTGTAAACTTTCAGTTTAATAAGGTTTGACATCTATGTTGAAGTTTTTGTTACAAACGGTTAATAATTCTTCAACTAGTTAATCGTTTATACTCATGCTCTTATTTTCAAAGGGAGCAAAAAGAGTTTGTGCAGCAGCTCTGTTTCCTCTTCTCACATTCTTTGTTGTCTCTTTCAAGAAACTTTATTGGGCAAATATTAAGTTAAGTAACAAACAAAACAGCATACAGAAAAATATAACACTTACACGAACAAACAAAATTCACGGAAAGGAACTGGTTTGAGAAAATCTGAGTTTGTTCTTCTGACACATCAGCATGGTTGAACTTAGCAATTTAGCATTAGCTTCTGCTAACTACCCTGCTGGTGTAGCATTAGTGGAGCTTATTTTTATGATTAGTGCTTTAGGGTTAGCATATCTAACTTTTTAGTTAGCTATTCTTTACAAGGCACTGTTTATGACAGTGTGCTTTACATGAAGAAAAAAAATTTGATTTCTTCCATAAGATTTTTGCTGAGAAGCTATATCGTTATCCTGAAGCATTCAAGATTAAAATTACACATGAATAAAATATATCCCTGTAATTTAAGGAGGCAGATGGGCAGTTCGTGTTCATGTCTTGTCTAAGTGGGACAATGATCAAGATTTTTTTTTTTTTCCACAAAGACATGATCCATGTGATCTAAATGAATGCAGCTGTTGGTCTTAACACCAAACTTCTGCAACAAAGTGTGCTTATGACCAGAGAATGTCACGCTTCGACGGCGCCAGACAGCACAGCACTCATCCTTTGACACTGAGTAGAAACTTTTGGTATTTCCATTCAAACAACTTCTGAGTCTAATTGTTTAATAGATGCAAAACAATGCGTGGTAATGGTAAAGTTTGGAGAATAAACGCTGCAATCACCGTCGTCCGACCAGCTGCCCTCTCGTCCTCGGAGGCAGTTCCTCCATGATTCAATCAGCCATTGACCAAAGGTAAGAACAGAAATCAGCTATCTCATACAGACATCATTCTAACCATATTATTGCCGTCTGGGGCAACTCAAAGCCTGACCTAATCACCGTTATACTCCTTCTATCATATTCATCTGCGTTTGCCTTTTTGCTTACAGCCTGGAGCTTGCTTTCTGGAAATTCACCAGTCACTTGCGATGATGGATTACCCCTCAGCCCGTTATAGAGATCATACTAAATGATTTCAATTTAATGGTCAGAATATATATCAAAGTTCACAGAAGAGTAGATAAATCAAACAGCAGTTGAGACACGAAGGGACGCACGAGCAAATGTTTGGTTCCTAAAGTTACGGCGAGTCCGCCGACTGGGGAGGAAAACCTTTACTGGAATATTAACTTAAATACTTTTAAGCTATTACATCAAACTTTTCTGAATATATAGTGTCCATGACTGAGACGAATACAAACTTTGCATTTAAATGAAAAAAGAAACAAACCAACTTATCAATATAAATTCAATTTCCAAAGCTGCTTATGTTATCAGTGAGGTGATTGTGTTTACATCCAGCAGCCAATGGCTGAATTTCCACTTTACCTGAGCTGTTTTAGTATTGTGGGAATGAACCAGATTAAGTGGAGAATCTTCCATGCTTTGTAGCTGATTGTTCTGGCGTGGGAGACTAGTGTCTACCTCCAACGGTCATAGCGTGAAAGGCGGAACGCACCGGACAAACAAACATGGATGTATACGACAACACTGAGTGCAATTTAGAGACCAATTCAGCTAAAAGTCATGTTTCAGAATCTGGAAGGACCCAGAATCAACCCATCCTTGAACGGGGGAACTTTGAAACTCATTGTAGAAAGACTTCCAAACCAAGACTTTCTCACTACAAATTCAACACAACCAAAAAAAAAAAAAAAAAACACGTCACAGTGCAGCAAAATTTAGAAAAATCTGCAACTTTTGTGGATTCTGGGGTTTCACCTCAGATATACATTGTGTTCACACTGATGTTTAGACGTCTAAATCAATTGTAGTCAAACTGCTTTGTCTATATTTTATGACATTTGTGTTCAATGAACCTTTGTAATTTGCTTAAGCAGAAGTAAAAAGTACACTTCTCAGATTTGGCTCTGGCTGTCAATGGTGACAACGAGACATTTAATCTGCATTTCATTTTCTCTCTCATTCCCCTACAGCTCAAGCATGAAGATATTCCCTCTATAATTATGCAACTCTATTTATTAAAAAGAAGTTGTTTGTTTTAGGTCGTTTCTTCTAAGCTGTTGCTAAACTCTGAGTACGCCGAATGTTGCACTAATTCACGACTGTGGCTTGTTGATTTTCAAAACGAAACAAGCCCAGAAATGTTACATAAAATAATGTAGAGCTACCTCAATAAAGATTGATTAAAAGCTTCTGAATAAAGTCAACCTTGGTGACTCCACAAGAGCTTTGCAGAAGTTTGCTCAATATTTTCTTATAAGGAAATAACTTTCAGGTTGTGCTTGACACACTATTGGGACGTGTGAAGCAGCCAATCCAGGAGTGCAATTTATTTTTGTTAGAAGCAAAAAAACTGGAGTCATTTTCATATGTAACTAAATGTTTTGCTGAAAGGACATGTATGTCTTTACAATACTCCCTTGATTTTTATACCTCAGTTTTCAGCGGCGGACAGAGAGCCAAAATACAAGAATACTTGGAACTTCCTCTAAAAATTACTATAACCTTCTATTTTAACAGTTCAAACAAAATCAAATTAACCTTAATATGCATTCATACATAGAGTGGAAATGCTTTTAGCACTACCACAGACGCTAATATCTTCACTCTTCACTATCTGCACTACTGGGGGTTCAGCCAATCAGCACCAAGAAAAAAAATAAATGTCATTCCTAGATTGGCTGCTTTGCAAGTGCCAGCCAATAGTTTCTTCAGGCAGCATTGCATCAAGTGTTTTAGCTTCCCAAGCTGCATTTTCTATCAAATATGTTAGAAATGGAAAAATCCACAAATTGGCAAATTTTAGGCAAATAATTTTGAGCAACAAAAATCCACAAATAGACGACAATCCACTGCAGTTCCTTTGTATTTGAATGAAAGAACACAGTGTTCTGCTGTGTTAGGACAAGGTGACCATCCATTACAGTTAAATATTTCTTATACTTAAAAAATAACTGACCATCTTGGGATGAAAGTTCAATTTCTGATCAGTTCCTTCAAGTTGCCAAATCTGTACAAGTTAAATTGGCAAAAAATAAAAAATAAAAAATAAACATAAGGAACCTGGTGAGTTTTGGTGCAAGACTAAAAATATTTCCTCAGACTCTCTATTATTCAGATGACAACTGATAATGCGGGATATATAGCACATGCATAAATGCATGATGTCTGAGTCACTTTTGCAGGTATGTTCGCATAAAGCTGTGAGGAAGACTCATTATGTGACTGATATCTGAAGGGCTCCATGTTGTCACTGTAGCTGATTAATATCTCATGTTTGAACGAGGCGATGTACAATACAAACCCACAGGCTTCGGCACACAACCCCTCTTAATCTCCTTTAGTAATAAATAATTAACTGAGTTGACAAAAATGTGTTCATCAAACATTTATAAATTGCACAAATACCTAGAAGAATCTGTGATGTGAAAACCTGTACTTTTGCATTTTCATTTGAAGAAATAAATAGTATCATCTGCACAAAATCCAACTTCAATTCCTTAAAATAGCGCCAACTTAAATGAGTCCAGCTGACAGCTACCGCATTCACTCAATCATTTCCATAAGTACCTTTACCCTCGCTGCCCATTAGTGGCTTTTAGAAAGCATTACGGAGCCTTCAGATGACACGCAGGAGCGAGTCCGCTCCTCTTCTCCTCTTCTCCCCTGCATAACGCGGGGACGCTTTGCCCTTGCTTTCCTCTCTCAGATTGATTAACTGACCTTGATGCAACGATCGGCAGCGTGTGACAGCCTGACAGCGAAAGATGAGACTTCCACACGTCCCGAAGCCACACCGAAAATTTGGGAGAGAGATCATTAATTGGAGAGGGTGCCGTGACAGGTTATGTGCGCGTAAATAAAAACGTATTTTATTTTTTTCCACCCCTACGGTTTGTCACGTCTTGCAGATTTTCATTCTTTACTTTGGATTTTTTTCTTTCTATTTTATTGTTTCTTTTTTTTTCTTACTCCTGCTGACCCTGGTGCATGAAATTCTCTTAATAACATCTGCTCCCTAGCAACATGGAGGGGAGGGGGGCCTTAGTGACAGGTCCTGTTATTCACATTGTTGTCCTAGTCATTTTAAAAAAAAAAAGAGCTTGTGTGTGAGCTCGCTCATGAATAAACGCTCTCATTTACCTTCCCCTTCATAAACTTTATTATTTTCCCCCCCGTTTAATTTTTTTTCCCTCCGCTTTTTACCTTGTGGGCACAACACAGACGCATGGGGGGAAAAAAGGCAACTTTGTTTGAAAAACGACCCTATGGCGAAGGAGAAGGCGCCTTTTTGTCCTTACTCTCATTGAGAGTCTTTTGCTATTCATCGGGCCGCGGCGGCGGCGGCAGCTAGAGAGGCAATCTCATGCAGATCACACTGAAGGGCTTCATTACCTAGAAGCCAGCTACTGTTTTGTTCTCCCTCAAGGGAAGAGCCAATGAGAGAGCATTAGTTTAGCAAAGGAGAAGTGAGACGGAGGGAGAAGTTGAAGAAAAGATGAAGCAGTGGATGTTTGAGGTTGGGGTGAGTCAGAAAGGCTCCACGGGGAGAAAAAGTGACACCTGAGCGACGGCGTCTGCTAGCGGCTTTGTGCTAGTGCAGAGGGAGGCGTGCGGATCAGTGGACATGTGCATGTGACACAGGAGGGCTGGCAGGGGACACTTAGCTGCTGTGTGTTTCTGCCCGCATGCAAAGGGGAGAAAAAAAAAAAAAAAACTCCCCTCCCGGGGCTTTAAAGGGCTCATATTACTCTGTCTGGACCAAGAGTGATGATGTTCCATGCATAATTTAGAGCTACATTGGATAATAAATAACATTTGATGAATTAGTAATGAAGATTGTGCGATATGGAGCATCTGTGACTGTGTTATGTGTTTTTTAATTGTTCTCTCTCTTTTGCAGGGTTTTGCAAAAGTATTCGACCCACTGAACTTTTCCATATTTTGTCATATTGCTACGACAACCTTCGCCGTATTTTTCTGGAGTTGTATGTGTTAGATCAACATAAAGCACATTTTAGACAAGATAAAGGAAAAGACTTTAATGTTCCTCATAGATTCTCGTCACGTTTTCGTCTTCAGCTAATTTGTTGTAACTTCTGGCTGCATGTTAAGGATTCTGTTGGAGGTAGCAATGCACCAATCCACTGTTTTCACTTATGATACCGATATCTGAGGTTCAGTACCGGCCAATACCAATCCAATCAATACCGATCTTAAAAACAGTCCCAAATTGACTTAAAGCTTGTATGCGGACAGAGGAAAAGCTTGTAGCCACTCAACTTCTCACAGTAAGCTAATCTAGGTTAACTAACTCACTCTTGTGTTACCTAGCAACAACCCGTTGAGTAAATTGTGCAGCAGCAGTCTCAGGTTTCAACACTGCGCCTCATGACAGCTTAAGAATAAGAACCAACGAAAACTCTGGCTAATACAGTGAAAGTCAGGCCACCAGCTTGGAAACATTTCAGATACTTACAGCAAAAAGCTAATCAGTAATTGTAGATATTGACTGATATGAAACGCTTATATGATACATTTTTCAGCCGCAGTCAAACATTATTCCACATACAGTTTACAAAACAGCTGACTAAATCGGCGCTTTAGAATTTATCAGGTGAAATTAATTTAGAGGATGCTAAGCGTGCTAAACATTTTCAAAGTTAGCAAAAACGTTAAGCCAAAAATTAGCTCCACTATTAGCGCATTAGCAGGATTTCTGAAGGAATCCCAGCACTGCCACTGAAAATGCATGACTGTTATCTTACAAACACCGTGAAATGAGTGTTAAACAAAGCTAACCTGAATTAGCAGTTAGCAGCAAGCTAACTGCTGAGTAAGTCAGATACAAACAGAGCCAGCTAAAAGTAACCCTACATGTTTAACACACACACACACACACACACACACACACACACACACATACAGAATTGGACATGTACACACAGGAGCACAACTCAGATGCTGTTGCCAAATGAGGTGAGATAGATAGGAGCAGTGGGTTATTTACAGAGAATCTCCAGCATGTCAGTTAGCTCCTCTCTGCCTCTGAGGCCTGTCCTATCCCCATTTAGCACGGCCGCGGCAAACAGCGGGCTGGCGAGCCGGTGCTGGCTGCTGGGCTTGAGAGAGTCTGAGCCTTGGCCCGGTTCACCGTCCTGACCTCCACTCGCCCCACACGCGCGGCCTCAGAGCAGCCCACCAACGTAATCGCGGCCACTGTCTGAAGCGCTGCTCATCAGACGCGCTCCAGCTCAGCACCGGCCCCAGCTGCCCACTGTGTTAAAGGGCCAGGAGCCCACCCCCACCACACACCCCCCTGCCACTCAGCCCATCTGCCGAGCTGCAGACCGGAGTCGAGGATCAGAGAAGAGAGAGACACAGACACCAGAAGCCCACTCTCTTAGCCCTCGGTCCAAAGCTCAGCAGAGAAATGGTAGATAAAAGACGCACTATAAATGTTGCTCTCGTACTGGTGGGTTGCTGTGACCCCGAAATGCTGCACCCGTTTACTCAGGCTACGCTGCTTTTTATGCACCCAGACTCAGACTTTTGCGAGGCCAACGTGTGTTGAAGATGCGCGGAGAGATCGGGATAAAATAGCCGTGTTCCTCGCTATATCCGGGCAGCTTTTATTTATAGAACATCTGGCTCAAGTCAAGCATGAAATGGTCTGAAAATATCTCAGCTTTTCCTCTATTGATCCAAAACACAGAGTGCAACGTGTGAAAACAAAAGCAGATAGACAGACAGATCAGCTTGCTAAAACTGGTTAGTCAGACTTAGTCAGGAAAAGTCTGACTTAAAGATACTCTGAAGATTTAAACCTAAAAGTAAATTTATTTAAACAGCTCTCTATCTTTTCACTTTGGATCAGATGACTGCGGCGCATCGTTAGTGACGGTCACTTTTCAATCGAGAGCTTTAAGATGTCCATCAAACAAGGAGATACAGTAAAAGCACAGAGGCATGGGGGTTGTTTTTGAATCCATTTTTATACACCAGTCAGGTCTGGGCATTATTGCTGTTATTTAATGTTTTTTCTTTATTTGATTTCTTGCAGAAGCCATCGACGGTTGCCTCATTTGAGCGGTTTATTATGGCATTTCGTCTGTTTTCATTGTAAAAGCGACCAATCAGACTGATCCGTGCCAAACTCTTCCTGGGCTCCCTTCAGTTATAGGTTGGTTGTGTGACACCAGTGGAGGCCACTCATTCATTGGGGAACAAAAAAACATCACTATTTGTGACAAGCAGGAGACATGCTAATCTGTCATGTTTGTTATCACACGAGTAAGACACGATCTTAGTTGCTTGGGTTTAACCCGGTGAGAATCCAAACGCTCTCCTGAATTCGTTGGACTATAATATAAATGGCGTACCGAACAACTCCAACCCGTTTAGCCCAAGAGCCACTTCTGGACACAAACCCCAAATGACCCATGGCTGCAGTTACAGCGAAAGGTGTTTCTACAAAGTATGGACTGTTGGTGAGCTGATACATATGAACATCACAATTACCAAAGTTTTGTACTGGAAACATTTATGGAACCCATTCATCTTTTGTTCTCACTTCACACATTTGTGCTAATCCAGCCAAGTCAAGTTTACCTGCATAGCGACAAGGCAGTTCAAAGGGCTTTGCATAGCTGGTCAGTCACCAGCTATGAAACAAGCAATAAACAATGCATTTTGCCAAATCATCATACATCAAATATGTATAATCAATATTTCATTTACTGCTAATCAAAGGCAACTGAAGTGTTTTTTTAACCTTGACTTAAAGGAAGTCAGTATTTCCAGAAGACCTCAGAGGTCTGGAAGCCTGATCTTTATTGTATCTGTTGCCAACATTTACATTGGTGTTGAGCCAATCAGTGATTCATAAACTAACAGCAGTATTTTAAAGTTTGTTCTCTGAGCTACAGGGAGCCAGTGGAAGGACTGTAGAGCTGGAATGATGTACTCTATCTTCCTGGTTTTAGTGAATAACAAGTCTGTGCTTTTTTGTGTGTTGCTCCATCACGTAAAATCCTATAATATGTTTCTCGTTGACAAAATGTGAAAAGGTTCAGAGGGGCTTATATCGGAAAAAATATTTCCACGTTTGATGAAACATGGTGCAGCGTAAAACGATGCTTTTCTTCATGCGGTGATCACAGTGAGCTCTCTGCAGCGTGCTGAACGCGGGGAGACGTGGAGCTCTGATAAAGGTCTGCAACTTGCTCATTTCCATACGTCGCATCTTGATCAAGTCCGCTCATTCATCGTCCAAATCTGTGATGACAAGCCTCTACTTATTTTCTCAGCTGCCGGTGGTGATGAAACCATAATCAGAAACATCATTAAGATCCTCCGTAGACGGCCGTGCCTGTTAGTCCTGTTACCCGCTCCCATAATAGCTCTGAAAATGCAAATCAACTCCAGGTAATCTATTAATGTCACTTCGGTTTTATGTCTCCGCTCCAATTTAGCGGATCCTGACACTTTTGGCGAGGATCCGCGCTTCGGTGCAGGTATTCATTTTGCTGCGGTTTCAGGGAGGGCGGGCCATCTGTCGGCGAGCCCCGCTTATTAATCGGCCTGATAATGAAGCGACACTCGCAGCCCGACACTCCTGGGGCGTCTGTCTCTCTCGCACACGACTTTATGTGCCGCAGAACAACTTTCACCAAGTTTGCTTCGCAGCGGAGCAATTATTGTCATTCGCACCCCCTCTCAGCGCGCCGAGGAGGGCCCGGCGACCTCCTTCTAATTACCTGAAGCATCACTTCCAGCAGACTTTGTAATTTCCATCTACATCACAACCCCGCTTGTTAGCTGCAGACGGTGGCAGAGCCTCATAATTCCGGGCATATGGCCGACAAACATACAAGGGAATTTGTCAGCTTGTACTGGCCTTAAAGTCGAAGACCCCATTAACGGGGAAAACAGGATCCACTAATCCTGTGAGATCTGTGCAATCAGTGCCAAAGAAAACACATTAATATCACGGGCGGGCTTGCAGCCGTAAGCAATAAACTTGCTTTAACTGCAGTGACACTGAGGCATAAATACAAAATGAATACATTCGCACAGCTAACAACGTTGGCTAAGCACGCAGAGATATCAAGTGCTAATCAGCTGGGAGGAAATAAACAGCTTTTTTTTATTTCCCTGAAGATTAGAAGCAGAGAAAATTACCTAAACCTTGGATGTCTAAAACGCACGCAACAACAACAACAAAAGAAAACAAAAATAAGAGCTTGACAACCTGGAAGATTTTCTGTAAGTGATTAAAGCTTTGCTAATTAATATTTTTACTCCAATTGAAAGGTTAAATTAGCATGTGGGATGTGGGTTTATCATTGATAAAGCCTTCTCACTGAATTCTAACAAGTCCCTCAGTTACAGTGTGGAGGAATATATTTTACAGGCCAATGCATCAAAAACACTAAGATGTGAATGTAGCACATTTGCTTTTGGAAGAGTATATACAGTGAACTAGGAAAACCTAAAGAAACACTCCAAACACGGTTAGACTTCTAATTAAAACGCAAGTAAATAAATATTGTGGAACAAAAATTTTCCTTAGTATTTGTAGTAGAGTCTCTGTGGAAAAACGCCTGGGTCAGTATGAGATTCGTATTGCACAATGACCTTGAATCAAAATACAGAGGTGTCTGTATTTATGGAAAAATCTCACGGTAAAATGTAAAATTCTTCTTTCTTTTTTTTTTACAACAAACAGCGGTGAGTTCACTTCTGCTAAAACGCTAATAGCAAAGCTAATTAGCTCCTTAGCTTCCCTTACGCCAGTTTTTATGTTTAAATTATAAAAAGCAAATTTACTTGGTTGTTTTGTAAGCTTCCAGTTGAAAAAGATTTGACTTTTGAGATGAAGTTTTGGCTGTCGACTTAAGAATTCTTCAAGTAGTTAGATGCTTATATTTATACTTAGGTTTTCAAGTGACTGTTTGTGTATCAGTCCTGTTTCCTCTATATGTTAGGAAACATAAATACAATATCTAAGGGTATTATAGGACATTAAGCTTATAATGTTAAAATTGGGTCGTGGTCTTTCAAGGGCTGATGTAATTTGAATTTAAGTTAGCGCTTTTGCTAATGTAGTGCTTTAGCTTTAGCAAAACTAATGTTTATGAGGCCCCCACCTAGCACCCTAATATGCTAATATTACAACAAAAAGCCATCATAACCTCAATAACGTCAAAACCTTTGAGTAGTCGGTCATGCTAATGTCTACATGAACAAAGTCTACAAGGCTAATGTGTGATTGCAATTAAGACTCATACTTTTTACACTTTTTGTTTTACAGTTTTCTCTCCATTTGTCCTTTTTAGCTTGAGTTTGACATTTTCTAATATTTAGGACATAATGAACCTGTAGCAACGGCTCCAGCGAAGACAACAAACACAGACTTTTTTTAAATCTTAGTTTTTCTCATCAATACTTCTGACTCTTTCACCAAAACCAAAATGCAAAATTAGATAAAGGTTGAAACGGACAATCATTCCTTATTGAGTTTCCTGGAGCGTGTCGAAGTTGCATTCCCTATATTTGGAAAAAAATCCCTGACACAACAATCTTCCAGAACCCAGCTCAATAGATCAGGTTAATGGCAGCCCCACAAGCCTTCATGAAGGCTTGTTTATGGAAAACCCTCAATCACTTTCAGGATAAACGAATTAGAGTTACCCCAATTAAGTTAACTTTTTGCCAGATTCCTGAGCTAATTTGGCTGCTGGTAAGTTTTAGATTTTTAATTTTGATGCAGCTTTATTTTACGGGGTCATTAATCTTCATGCATTTCTCTAGTGGAAGAATAATGCACCAGAAATAAACCAATAAGTGGAGTATCAACCGGGTCTAGTAAACGAGGACTACCAGGAAATAGTTGGTAGCCTTCTCCATAACTAAAATGTTTTTTTTTTGTTTTTTTGGATCCATTTCACCCTTTAACATTATTAGCTCATAAGAGATCCTATCACAGAAAGCCAACTGATAGCAGATATACCCAGGCCGCTTACGCTAATGACATCTAATTTTATTCCGGCAAACCAATTCCCCTCCAGCGAAGTGATGGCCTTTACTCCCCTCTTCCTGCTCCCCCGTCTTTGTTGCACTGTACTTAGACGGACGATGTGCTACACAGTGATAGTCACCTCCATTCTTCGCCATTCAAGGGAATGAAAGTCAGGAAAAAGTCACAGAAAGCCACACGTCTTATCCGACTAGCTCTTTTAAAGGAAGAACAAAAGGTCTTTCTCCTTCATTTCCCATTAACCTCTGTGCTCCTCAGCGCACAGGAAACACGGCAACCTCAGCGGCCCATGTCACATATCTCATCCGGCTGTGGGGAAACTCTTCCTTTGGTGGATGCTGACATTCAATACGAGGGTGGGCTAGGGGGTAGGAGGGAGGTTCTATCTAGCTGTAGTCCTTGACAGATAAAGGTGGGCGTTGATATTTGTCTCGGTCTTGCTGATACCGTGCGGATACACTCTCGATAAGCGCCGTATGGCTAAAGACACTGATGAAGTCTGGAGTGGAGCTGACAAGCTCTGTAAGTGGATAACATCGTCAGGAGAAGCAGGCTGTTATGGCCTCGGATTAGATTTTTTGATTGTTCGACGCAAGTGGGGCACATCGTCCCTCTCAACGCCATCCCAACCCGGCGAGCCGTCTGCTCCCACATGCCATAATTACATTTGAATACTCCCTACTTTCTGTCTGAGGTTTCTAACTTGCGTGCGGCAGACTTCACTAGAGTCTGTTTATGCCGGCTCCGCTTCTCGTGGACTTTATTAGTCCCCAACGCGGGTCGACACACTTCCAGTAGTCCGCAGAGTCCGACGCGCATTCTCAATTGGACGGTGATGAAGAGGAAACGCTGCTGGAAGGAAAGCTGGGCGGTTATGAATACAAGACGGGAGAGATGAATGACTTCTTTTGTTTGTTTGTCCGGAGCGTCTTCCCATAATGCCGCAGCACATGAAAACTTAACCAGAGGAAAACCCGAAGCTGAGAGGAGGGGGGTGGAAAAAGGCTTTCAAGCAAACAACTGAGCATCCGTGAATGTTTAATTAATCAGTAGTGACAAAAGGGAACAACAGTCAACAAAGAGATGCCGATTTCCATTTCTTATGCATTATTCCCACCGGCAAATCACAGAGTGCTGTCAACTGCCACTTTGCACTCTACCCCGTCTTCACGGTTGTCTCTGCTCTGAACTGCCAAAACCCCTCAGAGAGCCCGAGTTCTGCTCAACCCGAGATCCTAAAGCCTAGAGCAGTGAGGATCACGTAGCAGAGTTCAGACAAAAACAGTTCACTGTTTCTCTGTGTTTACATGGGTACTTTTACAGCATCTTTTGTTCCTTTTTGCTTCCAAGCACAGCGGCGGCTAATAAGAATCAGCTAAAGGCGTCAGGAGTAAACTGGAGCTAAATCACCGCCGTCTCGTAGAACCGATGCAATAGGCTGCATCGTACAGATGGGATTTACCCAAACAGATTCCGTTACATACCTAACACCATCTGCCCTAGAATGTTATGTCACCTCCATGACAGGTTACAAGAGGCAGCTCAATGAAGAAACACAATAACAAGCGCATAACACCAGGCAACAGACCTCAGCTCTCTCGCCGAGCTCCTCCAATGTCAAAACCGCATCAAGATGCAGCGATCACCTTTTTCCTGCTGATGGAAACATTTTTCTACAAGACCCCTTGCTCCTGCGGGGTCAGTGGTCAGGTAACACTGAAGCAAAGTTAAATAGAAAAATGATCCAGTGACGGGGGTTCTTCCCCGCCTGTATGAGCAACGCATTTTCATCCTACAGTGGTCATGTAAATGCAGGAAGTGAGAATATAGCAATTCATTAGCAGGCGATACAGTATCGGAAGCTAAAGGGATGTGTCTACAGGTTTATGTGGCAGTTGTGTAATGGTACGCTATAGCTGCTCTGTCATTTAGGTTGCTTTTCCATTAGAAGGCCTCCTACAGCTGCACAAACTGTGATTCAGGCTATTTTGTGGTTGAGTACGGACAGTTCCACCTCTGTGCGGTCCAGACATAAAAAGCAGTTATTGTGCCACCGCCAATAGCGGCTTCATCATATCACCTTAAGGAAAAATGCACACATCAGTGACTACTCTATGATACAACTGGGTCATAGTTGATTCTCAGTCTGTGGTTGCTTGGCATTTCAAGGATATTAGCCACAGAAATGGATGACAGCAACAAGAAGAAAATGTTTAAGAATAGCTAGTTAGTGGAATTATAGTCTTCAAGGAGTCATTTAGCTGAAATGTTGACAGAAACCTTAAAGCTAAGGTCCTGCATGTTTTAGTTCTCCCCTTGGTAGTACCAACAACCTTTTCAGCATGCCAGTGTTCTTCTCAGGCCTTCCAATGAGCCATCATTTGATCCAGGTGCATTAAACCAGGGAGAGAACTAAAACATGCAGGATGCCGGCCCTCCAGGACCCACTTTGGGGACCCCTGATCCACATGAACCTGCATAAATATGTCAGTGTAGTGCAAAGCTAAAATCCTCTGTCAGCCAATCAGATTGCTTCAAAACAACCACCACTTCCTGTTGGGAATTAAACATGACACTGAGGGATTAATTTGTGTGGACAGATGGATAGTTTGATGGGCTGAACTACTTTTATATTAAAATATAAAGTTATAGAGTTGTTTTTATAAATTTCCACTTTGGTTGGAGTTTTTATGAATAACTGCTTTTAGTGATATTAAACTGAGTTTTCAAATAAAAGTCCAAAGCGCATAAAAGTGCATTTGTTTTTCCAGATATCTGGCTAGGTGTGGACTAGGTCACACCAAGCCTAGTCCACACAGACCAGATGTGAATCTATATTCCAAATTTGTAGAGTTTCTATTTAATTGGTGATGTGCTATATCTTTATCACTTTACTACTATGCTAACCATTAACCATGGTTAGCATTAACCACTAATGTTAATGCTAATCATTAATGTAGACATGAATGGTTAGCATAGTGGTGTCCTGGTAGGTCATCGTCCGTAAATAGTACAAGTAATACTGGTGGTACTTCAAATCTTTCTACAAATAACTGAGGAGTGTGAAAATGAACTTAGAATAAGAAGGCTGAATACATATGCACAGCACAATTGTCACACATTACAGCCACCAATATGTTAAAATGTGAAACATTTCAAAGTACTTTTGCAAGGCACTGTATAAAGTTAACAACTGCTAGAAAAGCCTGGATTGTAATTACAGCGGACACTTGGTGTTTGTGGAAGTTATTGACCACAAACAGCTGGAATCTGCAAATGTCTGAGATGCCACGCTTACAATAGCCTATTTTAATTATTCAAACTAACTCTATCTTGACCTGCATTAATACACACAGTGGAAAGTGTCTCAGCACAACCGCCGTAGTGCCAACATTTTGGCCATGTTTTGCATATTTGCATGTCTTTGTAGATAAGCTGTTTACAGAGGGCCAACTTTGAACTGGGTTTGATCTTGACCCCAGTTGTGAGGTCCCAGCACTGAGCTGTGTCTTGAAGTCTCAGAGATTTGACTCGATTCATCATTCTTGTGCTTTCCCTTGCCAGAAATGCTCATCACAGACACTTCTTCCCTCTTGTTCTGATTCTCTCATTATTTCTGTGAGTTAGCCCATTAGAGATCGCAGCCTTGGAAACCTCACACACTGATTAGGGCTGCCGCGCCAGGCAAGAGGTTAGAAATTAGGTCTGTCAACTGTGACTTACCAACAGCAGACATTTCGGGAACAGACGCGCGGTACGGGCCTTCGATGAACTGCGGCGGATTGTCGTTTATGTCCTGGACTTTGATGATAAACTCGGACGGTGGCTCCAAAGGCTCGTCTGTGTCGGCGTTAACGACCTGGGCTGTTAGCGTGTACTCTGCTTTCTCCTCGCGGTCCAGCCTCTTCATGGCGTGGATGTCACCTGTTAACTCGTTGATGGCGAAGATGGTGCCTGCTCCCTCGCCTGCCAGGACATATTTGATGTTCCTGTTGCCCACATCCAAGTCTGTGTGTAGCTGCAATCAAAAGGACAGATAAGAGGTCATGTCGGGAAGACGATTGGAGAAATAAATCAGGTTCACCTTTCAGTATGTGCCAGAGCTACAGTGATATTTATGTGTTTGACTTGGGAATCTGCATTAAAACAAAGAATGTTCACACATCCTCTCCATCTGATCCTGAGTCAGCTTGACTTTATTTATTTTTTATTTTTTGCAAAGAAGAGTCGACAAAAGTTCTGTAGGAAGCTGGTAAACTTACTGTAGATCCCAAAAGACTTACAGATGTAATTTCAACAGAAGGTGGCGTTCAAGCAGGGGACTAAATCACACATTTTTCCAGTTTTTCTTCATAATTCTTTTTTAAAACATCTATCCTTTACTTTTTACTTTAATATTATTTACCCTTTGTGGTTGTCTTTAAAAAAAAAAAAAACATTATTGAGCTCAAATTGAAGTTCGCAATAGGGAAAATAAAATGGAAACGTAGTCATTGGGTATCTTTCAAGTTTTGTGCATATCCAGGTAAAGTTTCCGACATGACTGTAATATGTTGTTGTTTCTGCTGCGCTTCGCTGAAAGAAGTGTTGCCAGTACCAAACGTGGCCCAACATTGCCTACGCTTAGCTAAATGAGGCCCGCTGGGGACAATAAGTTTATAAGTAGCGCAGGAAATGGACCATAGCCTACATAGTTCCTCGTTATGCATCAACAATGCATCATACAAGAACGCAACACCAGGCAGAATGCTCCCTGAAGTCTACAATTCACAGAACGGAGAGGCCCGGTTGTGGCCTGGTTATATATGCAGTATGACAGGGCAAGAATCAGAAGGCCATAAAAAAATTGGAAGAGGAATCATTCCTTGTTCATTCGCTCAAATAAACAGTCTGAAAGTCGGTGGACGGTGCTGCATGCTCCTCATTATTTTTGTGATTACGGTTTCATTAGTTCACTAAAGCTGCATTACATGCTAAGCTGAGTGGTTAGATCCCACTCGCTGCACAGCCTGGTATAACTAATGAGGCTGACAGCGCTGTGTAAGACAAGGAGGAGAAAGCCTGAGCTGGGCTGGGTTAAAAAAGTTAAAGCTACAGGAGGAAAAAAAACGAAAGAAAGGAAAAACAGGAAAATGGAAGGAAACATGAGAAGAAAGCAGTATACAAAAGCAAAGACGTTTGACTTTATTCAGCTAAATACATATAACACTTGCTCTACTGTGAGCCTCCTTTCATATAAGCCTCCTGATCCATGATGTGAGTGATTTTTAGAGAGGGGGGGAAAGACAGAGCTGGGTGTTCCTGGGGTTCGGCTGCCAGCTCTCACCTTTCAGGCGATGTTTCGTTAAAGTTCGTGCCTCTCAAAAGACGTGAACGCGCAACGAGCTCTTGGGCATGAATCAAAACATCTGAATTCAGCAGCTTTAATTTCATCTCCCTGCCGGTGTTTCGGCGGGGGATTCCTGTGGGAGCGTAGCCGGGGTGCAGGGTAGCGAGGCGGGGATCCGTCTGCGAAAATGCCGACCCCTGGAGCCCTCCCCGCGCGGCGTTCACGCCAGCCAGCTTTTATGCTTTTGCCGTCTCGGAGGTGTTGTTTGAAGACACTGACGAAGCACATTCGCTTAAATTGTCACACCTTGCACTTTTGTTTTCCTAATTGTGCCATCATTTCACATGAATGATGTAGCTCATTAGCACAAATGCCTTACAACATCCTGCACACTGAGAAACTCCAAATGAGCTCAAATTAATGATGGTCTGTCATCTTTTCCCCCCCATGTTTTTATTCTGTTTGGCTACTTGTGTGTGCTCTCATACATGCAAGTCAATGTTTCCGTCACAGGGGTTGAGTTAGATGGGAAACATTGTTTTCAACTCATATAAAAAACTGAGAAAATGTTTCTGCAACTATTAAGCTTTTATTGTTTGTGTCTGACATCTTGTATACACGTTGTGAGGTGTTTAGAAAAATGAATATCTCCACCGCATTGCTTCACCGATAATATTGCACACACGGGATTGGTTTTCAGAAAAGTTTTATTCAACATGAAAAGTTTTCATCGACTTTTCATGTTGAATAGACATGAAAAGTTCTGAATGCACAAAACGCCACTCAGAGCTATTTTAAATATGCCAAACCCATAGAGGGCAGTGTATCGCAAAGCTAAAATCTATCAGCCAATCAGAATGCTTCAAACCAACCACAACTTCCTGTTAGGAATTAAATGTGGACAGACATACGGGTTGAAATGCTTCTAAATGGCGTATTAGAATATAATGTTAATAAAACACAAAATGATGTCGATTGGGTCTGGTGTCAAAAAAAGCACGTGAACATATTGGAACGTTATTTGTTGCCAATATATCTATGGGACCCTACATCTCCATTTTGCCATGAACTCACGCAAACACAAATACAGAGTTATGTCAAGTCTCAACGCTGGTTGGAGTTTTCATAAATAATCATTTTTAGTGATATTAAACAGAGTTTTTTCTGTAGATGAAAGGTTTAAACACATACAAAAGTATTTTGTTTCCCAAACTAAATACATTTAGTCGCAGTCAGTGTAAGGATTTTTTTTGGTTCATCCACACTGAAGGGTTTCCAAGCATGCAGGTTAAATTAGGTGAGGGCGATGGCCAGGGCTCTCCATAACCTTCATTTTGTCTTGGTGAGCCATTCAGAGAAGCAGTTGCTTGTTTACCTCAGATCGGTGTCTGGCTGCATAACCCAAGTGTGGTTGAGATGAAGCTCATAAACTGAAGGCCAGACATTCTCCTCCAATATTCAGCAGTAGAGAGAAGAGTTCACGGATTCCATCAACTGCAGTAAATTGCCCAGTGAAAGTATGATTTTTGTTTATTGACAGCTTTAACCAAGTTTCTTTCTTCTTAGACGAGAGATATAATTTACCTCATTTTCCTCAAATTTTTGAACGACACTCTCACTCATTTTGCTTGTTTTCAGGAAGTTATTTATTCTTCTCCTCTATATTAGTCTGCGTTAAATTGCTTGTTTGGTGACCTGGAGTATCCGCTGCACACAAGAAAGCACTGTTGCCCAGCAAAGTAGCTATTTGCTGTCCTTGAAGTTGCTAGATGACATCATTGCCTAATTTGCTTATGTGACTATGTGCAATCCAGGCAGCGGGAGAAAAGAATATCATCTTGGGCAAAACAAAAAATGATTAGGAATACTCTAAATACGTTTATAAATAAATAAACTTTGTAAAATAAATTATTTAATACTATTAATGGTTTGGCTGGACAGAAGAAAGTTGTAAGTCACTTTAGAAAAAAAGTCTCTAAAAGGTTCTTAAAAGTTGCTAAATGTACCGACAAATTTGCTAAGTTGGCAACATTGCAAAAAATAACCTGATGGGTAAGAAAAAAATCAATTTTACCCACGTTACCTTGGGGGCTCCATAGTAGACCTGAGTGTAGCTAGAATAACAAAATAAAATGTGTTAAATTTCAAAGTTATGAGTCAATATGGTGGGTAAGATTTGACAAACTGTAGAACCAGGTTGGTTTGGATACATTTTTCATCATATGAAAACAACCTTTTCATCCACTCAGGTTATCTTTGTCCAATATTAAATACTTCTTCAGGCCACCCATATGTGGCAAAGATCAATAATAGGAAGGAAGTAATTCTAACTACTATGGGTTAAAAATAGCAAAAATTCCTGTCCACTCCAAAAAAATTATTATTAGACAAGTTGTCTGTTGCAAGATTGGTCTACATCTTTAAATTCCTCATTGATGAGTCCCAACGGTGCTGAGAGTGGTGGACAGTTTCTACATTTACACTTTCATGAGAAAGCCCAATCTGCTGATTGCTACTCCCAGAAGAGCTGATATGCAAACCTTTAATTGATAAGGTTTGTTGTTTTCAAAGTCATGTCCAAAGTATTGAGTTTAATGCCTCTGTTTGTTTTGGCATTGCGAACACAGTAATGTGTTTGTTGAGCATTTTTGCTGAAGGGTGAGTCACCCTTTGACCTCTCAAGTTTGAAAAATCGTTCTTATCTTGAGTGTAAAATGTGTTAGCAGTGGAATATCTCTAAGTCTCTAAGCTTTTACACACACAGCGAGCCTGCAGCCAAGAAAATGACTCAGATTGGTTATACCTGCTCAGTAGAATCTCGACAGTTTTTAGTTAACTCTTCAAACCCTTTCAAATGTTAATATCCACAAAAATGTCCAAGGTCAAAAAGAAACACGGCACATCCAATTTACCTCTGAAGTCAGAAATTAAATCATCAAATCCAACTTGACTGTGTTCCAGGTGCAAGATGGAGGGCCGGCGGGACTTACTCAGTTATGTGCTCAACTCATATCAGCTGTAGCAGTCAATAACAGTTTGGGCAGGTAAACATTGCAACATAATATTTTTAAAGAGATTTTTATGATATACAAGTTTGACAAAAAAAACAAAACAAAAAAAACAGTTAATTTCTCCAGCTATAACAAATTATTGAATGCATAGGAGTCACATTGGATCTCAGGTCAGCATTTCCATAAAGTTCTAAGGAGTTGGCAATTCCAAATTTTTGTACAAAAGCAACAAGAAAACAGTTAAAGTAAAGAGTGTTTCCAAAGAAACATGATTAGATAAAATACAACTGATTAAATTATCTTTAAAAAGTTTATATACAAAAACCAAAAATGCTGCAGTACGCTTTCATTAATCTCATGCGGATAAAAGTGACACATTAAAAAACATAAAGCTAGTGTATAAAAAGTACAAACTCTTTTGATGTTTCACTCTTTTGCTGCTTTTATAAACCAATCATAATATGTTCTATGACTTTGTATTTTTATTATGTAAAGCACTTCGAAATGTCTTGCTGCTGAAAGGTGATTTGATTGATTGATTGATCGATCAATAAGCAAAATCTAGCTTATAAAAAACAGAAAAAGTCGGTAGTTTCAAAGTCAAAACATATTTCTACAAATGACAAAAAATTTTACTAGAAACAGGGTGAATAATTATGCAATCACTTCTATGTGAAATATTTTGACTTAATTATTTTTTGCAGAAATCATTCTTCACTGACATTTTTTGTCAAAAAAGCAAAATGTTGTTGATCGCGATTAATTTGTAGAAGCAAACATTTTTATACACAGTGTAAATGCATCGGTAATTTAAGTAGTTAGGTAATCCAAAATAGTTCCTCCTGTTTTGTTTCCATCAAATAATCACTATGACAACCCCACTGCCCTTCGTAGATCACTAATAAAGGCCGTCATGTAAGCTTTCATAAGCAAAGCCAGCACAGTGGAACCACAGAAAACAATGGCAGTTTTCCAGAAGGTAACTCTGTCTGGTCCACCACTGGATTCACAGTGAGTCTTCCTCTGATATGTTTTATCATGGCGGCCATTGTTGGATTCTTCTCATCTAGACATATTTTTCCAAAGCAAACAAAAACCCCTGATGAAAATGAAAGTTGGACAGCGGAGTCAGCAAAGATATTTCTGGTTCCAGTTGCTGTGATTCCAACCAATCGTCATGCGAATTTTAAGCAAACTTTGGAAATAATTCGAATTAGGTGTGTTTTCATTGGTTTGGGGTGAATCAACCAGGCTACACAAAGCGTAATTTCTTCAGAAGTACAGGTTGCAAACTAGCATGGAGCACACATTTTGGAAAAATGGAGCAAGTCCTCCTCTCAGAGGTGGAGGTTTGGGCCTAGATATTTTCCAATCCTTCCACCATTACCAGTAGATTACCCTCATCCCAGCCTGAAGTGCTTCTTGCAGGCCAGTCTAGGCTACAGTTCTCCGCTATGAGCTGGAGGAGGTTGACCTTTTTAATTTCTCTGAGTTTCATACTTCTGATAAGACACAAACCTACCAATGAATGGTATGGTTCACTATTCGCCAAGAGTGTTGTGCCTTCCCTCTGTCTCTGAAAGGTCAAAAACCACCTCAAGCGTACCAACTATTGTGAAATTGAAGAAGTTATTTAGAATTTTCCCATTTCCATCAACATTTTCTAACGCGATACTTTAAAACATTGATGGAAACACGTCTTGTGAGTCCATTACACGAGTTTCAGCTTCCTTTGCTCCACTGTTACTGGTTCCTGCTGTGCCAGGCTTGTCTTGCAGACTATCAAACTCTGCTCTTGGGTTAAATGTGTGAGCTGAGGAATCTAAGAAAAAACATTTCTCTTGTTGTCAGAAAGCGAACATACACGGCTATGCTGGGAAAAGAGATGTGACATCTCTCCAACCAAAACACACTTTTGAGAAGTGGGGGCAATTTCAAAGGCTGTTATTTTCATCCTCGTTGTGACTCAGCTTACAACACTGCATAGATGTCTCAGTGGCTTAGTGCCCGCATTATAGCCGCCGACTAGCAAAAAACACAAAGGCCGGATGAATCTTCTTCATTACAAAGGGGCATGTTGTGTTCTCTCTTTTGGAAATGAAAAGTCACACTTTCAGTCATCGTTTTGTCAGAAGCTGCGACTCGATCTCTGAAAGTTGAGGCGAGGTGGCTGTAACTAGCCGCAGCTCTCAACGCTCCTCTGTAGGACTCCGGCCGGCCACTTCTTAGACAGCCTTCACACTGGAGTTCCCAAATGGTCATCAGAGAGTACAATTACAGTTAGATGGGGGGGGGAGGAAGAAGACCGTCACAGGGCCTGGTCATTAGGCGAGTTGCCTGGGAAACTCCAACACCACCAACAACCGGTGACATTCGCTCCGGCATCCAGGAAGCAAGCAGATAATAGATGACACGAGAACACAGTTGCAATAAGCCATGCAGACTTTTGAACACGGGGTAAACAAAGCTAATGCGCCCACTGGCATGCCGTTATCGATTTGCTTTTTGGCAAGTAGCAATATTAATAGAGATGCTAGCAGTCGACGTTCGGTAAAGGCATACCAGACTTTAAATAGGAGCTGAGACGTAACACCACCGTCTTCCAGGGGGTTTCGTTCGCTTTGTAAACAGGGAATTCATTATTCGGTGAGAGAAAATGTAATTCATCACATGGCATCAGTGAGTGTGGCGGGTGTGTTCAGGCTGGAAAGGTTTTATTGACTCCTTCGCCGACCGCAGCCTCTGCTGTTGAAAAGACAGACATCCATACATTCTGCGACTGCAGCTCAGACTGATGAAGTAAGCCTTTGATGAATGAAGACGGGGTTTTTTTTTCTTCCCTAGCAGAGCTCTCCGCCATCGCATACAAACGCTTGTGCACACCTCCCGACTGCAGCTCCCAATCAGGCGGGGGCTCGGATTGGGACTGCTTATCCTGCCGGGCGGAGGAGGAAATATGTCAGCCCCGAGCTGAAGATGAGCCTTTACAGCAATCACTTGAACAATCACCGTCCTAATGAGATAGATTCAACAGATTCCACTCCCACGTACCCAAACCCACTCCCCGTCACGGGGCTGGATTCCTCTCCGTGTTGCCCCCGCTGGAAGAACTAATGATTTTGCTCCCTGTCAGACCAAATGCTAGTTAGGACATGTGCTCCTCCTATGTACGTACCAGCAGGGCCGAAGATGGAGAAGCAGACTGAGAGTGAAGAGGAAGGAGGAGGAGACGCTGTCACTGTGATGAAGAACAGACTGCACACAGCGCGTCAGGCCGCCGTCTCCAACCTCGGTTAGTATTTAGAGGGGGTAGGAGATTGCCTCTGTTGCCACATTGATTTGGACACGCCGTTTAGAAGTGAACTAGACTTGAGTGAGAGTACCGATGAAGAAATCACTGCATTTAGGATTAGAATTTGAATTTACACAAGAAATATCCAAACAAATCTGGCATTACATGAAGAAAGTGATTAACGCCTAATCTTACTAACTTGTTGTTCCACTATTAGCAAGGGATGCTTTTAAAGGGGAAGTATTATGTAAAATTTACATTTTTGAGCGTAATATCATGTTGCAATGTTATTTCATCAACAAAAATGTAGATGTTTGAGAAATACTTTAATACTTCTCAATGCAATGCTGGTAAAAAACCTTGTTAAAGAGTAAATAGAGGAGAAAGGTTGTGATGACTTCCTGAAGGCGGAGCTTTAGAAAGAGCAGGAGTTTTTAAAGAGACAGGGGCCCAAATTAGGAAGTCAAATTTCCTTTAAGTCACATTTGAAATATACATTTTTATAACAGTTATTTGATTGTGCCCTAAAATGCCTCTCTGTGCCTGGAAAATACATAATACTGGCCATTTAACCTTCAAGTCTTTCATATCATTAGCTTGTAATTCCATTCAGTCGTCATGCAAATTTAGAGCAAACTTTTAAAGAAAAAAGAAAATACTTGGCGAGTCATGAGAATCCTTTTTGAATTTTGAGTATTTTTTTTCCCATTTCACACATGGTTAATAACTAATATCAAGTAAATATTAGTTTGTATAACATATCTACTCCTGACATATGCATTTTTACAATCTATGCTTCTCTTTAACAATGTGGCCTTGTAAGTAAACTGGCAAGAATCGCATCACAGCTAATAGTGGAGAAATGAAACACAGTCTAGCAGAGGTGATTATTTAATCATCAGTCAGTCGGTGTCTAAAAAGCTTCACCATGCACAGCTTTAAACGAATTAAGAAGAAGCATTCATTCTTCTTCGGCATGCCACCTCTTGGGTTGGCGATATCTCCCTACTCTACATCGTAAACATGTTCTTAATCGTTCAGATTGCAGGGATATCTCTTGAGCCCAGACATGTTCAGGTCTCGGTTCTGGCTAACACAACTTCCATTAGGTAATGGATCTCCTTCCTATGAGGTGCTGGGAGATTTTAGCCAAGTGAAAAAGCTTTCTCTGTGTTGAACATATAAAACACAACCAGTTTGACAAAAAAAACGTTTCCTAATGTCACTCGCTCTCAAAACAGTTTTTGTGTGATGCTGATGTTTTGGGGAAATGTGAAGTTCAAGTCAAGTTTATTTGTAAAGCACATTTCAGCAACAAGTTCAAAATTCTTAACACCATAAAACACATAAAACTTAAGGCCTGTGGGCCAAATCCAGCCTATCATAGTTTCCTATGTGGCCCTCTAGATTCTAGACTTAACATTAAGAATGTTTAAATTTTATTTTATCAATCAAATCAATGCTGTTTTTATCTGGTTACTGTCTAATTATACCAGTCAGTCCCTCCAGTTTCTTGAGAATTATCATGAAAATTCATGCAAAAATCAACAAACTCCCCTAATACATAGTTGGGAGTTTATTGCAAATTTTTCTCAAAAATTGTGGAAAACCTTTTTACTTGTTCTAAACAGCTGCTTCAGCCTTACTTGGTGTCAGAATATAGTCCACAATCTATACAGCGAGTAATAAAATGTTGCATTTACCGTCATACATCAGCAGGAATATTGCAAATATCTCCAAATTAGTACCACTAAGACTTGATTTTTATTGGAAAAAAATCACAAAAACAATCACAAAATCCTGGAGGGACTGAGAAGATGTTCAACAATAATAATTAATTTTAAGAATTCATTGATATTTTAATGGTTTGTGAACAGGTTTTATCAATACATTCTGGTGCTTTAAGAGCAGTCATGATCTTGATTTGGCTCAAAACAAAAATGAGTTTGACGCTCCTGCCACAAAACATCATACAGTAACCAACTGTGAAACAATAAACATGACATTTTGTCAAATCCCACAGTCAAAGCCATGAAGCAAATCTCCATCAAATATATCTACCGATGTTCCACTTATTATGAATCAAAGGAAACTCTAATCAGGTGGGATTTTAACCTGGACTTAAAGGAACTTAATCTCTGAACATGTCAAACCTCGAAGCAGAGCAGCAGACGACCACATGGTCCGGCATCAAATCTGGCAGAACTTTGTCTTTCTGATAGCTTCAGAATTTTCTCTAAACAGCATAAAAACGTGGATCCAGCCTGACTTATATGAAGAATTCACATATTACACCTTCATCACACACTTTAGGCACCACATGGGCATCACTATCAGTCACATGCAATGAGATTAATAATGGTGAACATCAAGCCTCTCTACAAACTACTTCCATACTTGTGCAGCCAGGCGCCTGCCTGTTTTATTAAAAAACTATTACAGTTGGGGCTTTAACACATTAATTTTGATTAATCAGTTATTAAGATTTCAATGCAATTAATTGTTTTTTCTTTTGTTTGTCTGATTTGTACAAAAAGTCTAAAGCGACTTCTGCAACAACAGCGATGGAAGATAAAGTCGCTTCTCTTGGCCCCCTGGGGTTCATTTCTGCATCCAAATATTTTCCGATGGGACTCTGAAAAAGACTAATGTTATGGTCAAGTTGTGCTAAAAGGAGTTAGCTGCTCAGTGAAACTTTTAAAATAGCATCTCAATGCTAACCATGCTGCAGCGGCCCAGACGTCCCCAACGCTAATGTTAGCATCTGCAGTCCACATTTCTCTTTGTCATTCCAGGAATGATAAAGAGTTTCTGCAACACTTCAAAGCTGAATTGGTATAATAACACTTTGCACCAAATCCGATGGTTAAGTAACCTGGATAACAGATTAAAAGCAATAAATATCTTTGTAGTTGAGCTCATATGTCTATTTATTCAGCAAATTAGCAGCAAATGTTGCTTAGTTTGTCAATATATAGCTTTTGATTAATTGCGATTGATTACAGGCTCAGCAATTAACTCTCAAATTAATTGCATGAGCTACAAATCACGTTTTTTCTGTCTAAATGAGAACAGAGGCAGAAGGGGGAAGTGCTTAAGTACAGTTACCTCTGAACATCTGCTTTACGGTGTGTTGGTTCTAAGTGTCAAGTTCAGTGCAGCACCGACACAAAAAAACTAAGACGGTCTCATTAAACTAAGGTTATATAACACTTAAGACTTCACATAAGGGGAAATGACATATTATCCATTAAAAATGGACCTGATGCATGTTGTTATGTAAGGTGTATGGGGGCCCCGGGGCCATGCACAGTTTCAGGCTGGTTTGCACAGCACCTTTTTGTTGCAGCCAGATGTTGACTTTTTATATTCAGCTCAGCCGGTCGTTATGTGCCCTACTTTTTCCCCTCATTTGGTCAGCGTAATCCAGCTCCACAGAACAAATCCAAAAAAAAAAAAAAAAAAAAAAAAAGAAGTTCATTGGAGACAGCTTCACACTGCAGCGAGGAAATCAACAGCGGGTAATTCATTGCCAAAACGGATAAAATTAGAGTTTCTGTGCCGCCTTCGGCAACCGCAGCCCAAATAGTTTCTCCGGATAGATTCTGCTCAAACACGTCTGGAAATTAATTGTACTTCCTCCCATTTGTTGGATTTTGACTCTTCTAATTACACGTACATGAATAATCTGTAATTCTAAATATTGCAATAACATTTTGAATGTACGGAACAGATGGCGCGATGCATGATATATGATACGCTTAGCTATTCTTGGGAACATTTTCCCTCCAGTATGTCTCGTGGCACACAGCGGTTTATCAAATTGGACACCAAAGTTCCCTTCGGGTGTAAAACCGCTGTAGATTTTACCAGAGGAAGCTATACAGTAGTAGTGACTGAAGTGAAAAATAAATATGATATACATAAGTAAAACTACTAAACAAGAAGAAGCTTCTTTTAGAATTAAAACCATTGAAATGTTTTCACCTCTTCCACTCTTGCCAGTACAAACGAGGTCAACTTTAAAGGTGTTAAACTGATTTTTCTCTACGACTGCCGGAGTTGTTTGCCGAGAAAACAGCAAATTTTATGACTCGCGCAGATTGAAGGAGATTTAAAATGCCGGGTTATCTGCTGTCCTTTTGCCACAGGGCCACAGACGGATAGAATCAGCAGAGATTTGCAAGCATCTTTTGCAGGAGGGAGATAATCAATACGGCTTCTGTGTGAGGTCAGTCACAGTATTAATGGAGGCCAGAAAAGAGGAACGGGTTCCTTGCATGTTTTCCTGTTCGTTTATTACCAGCGCAGACTCTCGCGCTTTATTGAGACAATGGGAGAGAGATGTTGGCGAGACCCCGCCACAAGCAAAGGTGGTGGTCCGTAATTGAAGCCAGGGCAACTCAGAAAAGGTACAGTAATTACAATCAGCACTGATGCCATCTCCATAGTCACGCTCAAATACCTTGAGGACTTTTTATTTTTTTGTAGAGTAAATCAGTGGAACTTTTTTTCTTTTTCTTTTTTTTTTTACGCACTGCTTACATCCTCTATTTATTTTTCTCTTGGACGACTATGAATTAATGAGACAAACCAAAAAAATACAAATTGCTGGATCTGTGTGCAATCTGTGCCAAGGTCGATCCGAGCTAATGTGTTCCGCGTCCATCCCTGCACTCTGAGCAATTGCACGCGTGTGGCATTCATTGCCGCCGGCGCTTTATTGCTTCTGGAGAATAAGTCAAAGTCAAAGCAGCTACCTTCTGTATACGAGGGCAACGCAATTAGATTTAGCCACCCATGAAAAGCGTTTTGCTTGTAAGTCTGGAAAAATAAAAAAAAGATGCAAGGATGCATTTCAACCGTCGGACAACATGGAGTTACAGTGGAGCCGTAACTCCATGGGCCCCGGGGACGTTGTCGATTCACACTGCTGTGTTTTGGTGTCAAGCTCTGACCTTTCACCGTAATCGGGCTCATGAGGCCTATCATTACCTGATACTGACATACTGATGATGGGTAGCATTAGACCTTTGTAACCCGATTTTAACCCCATAACCCAAAAAGTGTACATTTTAGATCTGACACATTATTTAAATAGATTTTAATGCATTAAAAACTTTAACGCAATTAATCATTTATTTTTGTCCTACGTCTAAAACTCCTGAGTCAGAACCTTTGTATTTGAGTGTTTCTGGTACACCCATAAATCTGACGCACAAGTCAAATTTAAACACAAATTTCAACAAAGTTGGTGCTTTATTTTTATTTCATCTTTTGAAATGGTTGCATAATATAAAACACACAATCTATTTTATAAATTAGTATGTAGTAGTTATACAAGATACAAAATATAGGAATATCAAATTTTAGCATTGTGTGTTTAGACAGCATGAAATCCAAATCTATGAGAAATATGGGTAATGAATACAATATAAATATAAATTTATATTATACGTATGTTTTGTGTGTGTGTGTGTATATATATATATATATACATATATATATATATATATATATGTATATATATACATATATATACATATATATATATATATATATATCTGTTTCCAGAAATGCTTTAATTTTTCATGGAAACACAAAGATAAAAGCTGTTCTTACTTTATTTTTACTCCCCCAGACCTGTAAGCAGAGTTAGTTGTAAACATGACAAGAAAGCAAGAATGCGTGAGTAGAGATTTTAGGTTAAGTGAAGTCGACCTCCTTTGTTTCACGTTTGGTTATGAAACTTAAACTACAAGATGAACATGTACTCAACCACTGTCGTTGTTGGGCTAATACCTCAAAATTTTTACAAAAAACTGCCTTTTCGCACTTCAGAAATTTTCAATCTAGAACCTGTTAAAAAAAAGTCAGGGTCCTGAAAAATTTTGTTTCCGAGTGGACGAACTGTTTGTAACCTTCTTGCAGTCTCATAAAAAGAAAGAAAGAAAAAAAAAACAAGAGCCAACCCATCGGACGTTGGCCTGACATTTAATTTGAATGAGAAAAGTCGAGTTGAGTCCTAATGAATCTTCAGTGGATTATGGTCCATCCATCTATACAGAGGTGGGAGTTCTTTTAAACAGACTCACCATGTGGTTAGTCATAAAGAGAGAACAGGACGAAGCCATTGTGCGAAAGAATAAAGATGGGCTCTGAAAGCAACAAGAGTGTTCCACTGTCTATAAAGAGAGAGACAGGGAGAGAGAGAGAGAGATGGATTATCAGATTTAAATACAAGGATGTCAAAAACAAAATCTCAAAGAGAAGCTGAATCTGTGTCTCAATGATGTTGGAGACCGCATTGATGAGCGCCAAATTTGGAAAATGAAAATATCCTTCAGAATTGGATCAACAATAAGCCTGTGTTCCTGTATTCAGCTTTGCTCTTTGTAAGAAAGAACTGCATCAAAATAAGGCTTTTATAAAAACACTAATAAACTAAAATATTGCTTACCAACCCTGAAAGCTTTCAGAAATGCAAAAACAGGCCAATAAAGGAACCGCTTGAGACACGAAGAGATGAATCCTTCACAAGAACCAAACTTCCTGTTGCTACTCTCGGCTACATCGTGACACGGGTATGGAAATTCAGTTCACATCCGCTCATTCTGCTCCTATTGTTCGGCAGGAGCACAATCAGGTCGTTCATTTGTGTTTGGCCTCTTAACACCAGAAAACGAGTCCACTTCACAGCGGCGCCACGCGTGTGCTGCGAAGAGTTCAGCAGCCCGCCAAGAAAAAAACGGTAATTTCAGCAAAACAAACAACAGAAAAAGAAAAGAAGAAAAGGAGGCATTGCGAAGAATAAAGAGACCCGCGCTGGGAGCGCGCGCAAATGAGCTCAGCTACTGGGGCTGCTGGTCCCACGCTGCGTTCTAAAACAGAGAGGGGAGTTCTTAGTGTTAACCTCACCTACTGTCATTACCCTACCTGTGGGCCCCGGCGCTCATCTGTACACACAGCATGCCGAAACGTAGGTGGAGGGAGTGGGGCGCTAAGCAAAACAAGCTTAATCAACGAGCACAACAGTTTTCTCTTTCTTTCTGTGCGGCTGTCCTAATCAAATCAAGGAATGAGATTGATTTCACGAGGTGCAGATGGATTCCGTAGCAAGTCTAATTCAATGTGCCGCCTCTCCACTATGATGCGTGTTTTCTCGGCCCAGATGGCGCTGCTCGGGTTTGTGATTCACGTTTTAGTGTTTTATCCCCCCCCCTCCTCTCACGCTCTCCTTTCTTTCACAAGCTCTAGATTTTTTTTTCCCGCCTTTCTTCGCTCACGGTTTAGCCACTTTGTAAACGAGCGTTGACGTGGATGAATGTGCAAACTCATCTGTCAAGCAGCTGATCCTGTGATCTTGATAAATGTAGGGAGCAACACACACGCCCACTGGTGAGTTTCGGTTCAAGTGTCGAAGAGTGAAAGATAACTGAATCAGTAAATGAACAAGTTCCCAGTCTCAATAAAACCCAAAATCGTTTGTACACGGGGAAGGTTTAGCTGCAAACACTCCAAGGTTTTGCAAGGAGAAATTGGTGAAAGCTCAATGAAAGGGCTATATTAGTGTGTTCACAAATCTAATAAAGGTTTCATAAATTACAAATTATGTTCCACATACTCTGCCTTTAGTGTGAAATAACTTTTCATTTTTGAAGAGGCTAAATATTCAAGTTTCTAAACCAGAGCAAATTGAAGATGCTCAAGGACCTGAAAAATTAGGCAGAGTTATTTGTGGAATGAAAAGCCAAACACCTAAGTATAAATTTATAAAGTACGTTTTTATTTGGAGTCATATTCAGTTGCAGCAAACTGTCAAAATTCACCTAATGTATGTCGCCGACAGATATTGTATGCCAACCATTTTTGTTGACAAAGGTTAAAGAAGAAAGTATGAGTTGTGTGTGACGAACCAAAGGATGCTAGTTGTTAGCCTATTCATGGCTAGCTCTAGCTAATGTAATGCTAACTCTAGCCTGTCCATGCTAATAGTCAGCAGAAGGGGTAGGTGGTGGCATGCTAATTACCAGTCTCTCCAAAGTTAATGCAAATGAGTTATCGCTTTCCGAATTGCCTTCACCGGCCGCGCCATTAGTGGTGCCGTCCGATCAGTAATCAGCTTCGGAATGGATGTACCCTCCAGGAAGTAGCCACCGCTAGGTCCGTAATAGTCGTAATTTTGGTGCCAATACCATGCTGCCGAAAGTATCAACCAGTTAGCAGAAAAACTTGGTCAACATTGGATGCTTCAGGATGACACTAGCCTTAAACACACAGTTGAAGTGTGTGTCAAATATCTTAAGAGTCTGATAGAGAATTTTTGAAGAGAGCTAAACATTAGGGTGATGGCATGGAGGCGTTCCTACTTCAAAGACTTAGAGATCATCATAAAGGATAAAAGGAGACATGCAAAACGCTTTCAGGAACTATGAAGACTGTTTGGCTGCTGTAACAGCCAATAAATCCTTTTGATTATTGAAAAGGGTATAATTAATTTTAGAAATTACATTTTTTGTTCTAAAGTTAATTAAAAACTAAGACATTTGTTTTTTAAACCCACAATGACCCTCTTTGTATATATTTTGGGAAATGCCTGTTCTGTTTCCTGACAGAAATAAACTTGTTGATTCAATGAAAATGCCTTCACATCTACCTGTTGGGTGCATGAATCTCTATAACTTCATATTACAGTTAAGTATAAGCATCTGAATAACCTAATACACCCAACACTCTTGCTTATGCTCTTTTCATTGTTATGTAAAAGTATTGGAGAAATGATTATCCATTACCCCATACCAATGGCTATGTTGTCGACTCATGCTGTAGAGACATCATGCACGGAAGAGACATATTCTGTATATTCTGAATGTTAACAGTTTTGGAAAAACAAAGCACTTCACAATAAGTTTATGTCTTACAGCATGTATAATTAAAAAGAAACAAACCTGATCAAAAACCAAGCCAAACCTTGTCGATGAAAGATCCAAATTCAGATTTCCCTTTGCCCTCCAATAAGCCTAATTCCAAATGTATTTCATATAGAGTATATATAGACATGCTCAAATTTCCATAATTGGGAGGGCACGCAGCGGCGGAGCCACTGTGCGAGGCTTATTCCTGTGGAGAAATGCAGATGTGCTCCACTGTGCCTGTTCGAGCTGTCAAAGTCATTGTTCTCAACCTGAGAAGTCTTGCAAATTAGCTGGTTCCAATGCCAGCTGCCGGCGCCGGCAAGGCATGCATTGCTGGTGTGGAAGGCTTCTGCAGGTAGCGAACACAATGACTCTTCTGTATGGAGGCTTGGGTAATGGGCTCTGACAGCTTTAGCTAAGCACTTTTGTTTGTCTTCGCGCAAATTCTTCCGCGGGGCCCTTTGTGAAGAATGGCACTACAGGCAACTGCATTATTACGTTTATTACGTGCGCCTTAATGAAACGCCGTTGCTCCAGTCCCTGCTTTTTCGGTGCGATTTGCACTTTTTTTTTTTTTTTTCTTTACCCGAGCAGAAGTTAAACTTTTGCAGATTTTTTATTTTTTTATTTTTCTTCTGCATAAAAAACTCACGGCAACTTCCAAACTTAGTTTTCCCCCGTTACTTATCTCATTAGTGCATCTCTTACTTTTTTCAATGCAGGTTGATGGAAAACAGGTTTTGCTCATGCCTTGGAATAAAAGACAGTGCAAATGAGGGCTTCATTGGCCATATTAATAATCATCTGTGCCTTTTCCCTTTGAGAGGCCTGTGATATCGAGTATCATTAGACATGCAAATAACAGCTCCATTTTCCCGTCCCTCGGATTAGGACGGAAAGAGAGAAAAATGAAGAAGAGGCATGGCTGTGGCAGAAACAATTAAGCCATCCTCTTCGCGGAAGCACTTGGCAGCCGGCTTCAGACTGGTAAAGGGGGGAAGCGGGTGGGGAGTGGGGGGCGGTCAGGGGTCCACTGGCTGAGCGAGTCAACACGTTTTGCCGAAACGAGCATGCAGTTGCACCGAGCGACGCTTTAAGATGTCAGATCACCTTGGAATGGATGCCAGACACCAGCACAATCGCTCCCTCCGTGTGTCGTGATGCCACTGCTCCGAAGTGGGGAGTGCAGAAAAACGGAGAGGCGGAGGAGAACAAAAGGAGCAAGAAGAGGAGAGGAAAGGTAAACAAGAGGAATGAGGCAGAGAAATCTGGATTTCTTCCATTGTGGCGGACAGTGACAACGTGTTCCTTTTATCTCTGCCCCTCATTCCAGATGGGTGGCTATACACTGACACTTGTCACTGGCTTGGTCCTCTTGCTGAAAGACTCAGACTATTAGTTGCAGCTTCACTTTCTAGGCTGAATGAAAAAAACAGATTAAATGTACATGCAGTGCTTTGAAAAAGTACAAGTACAGCTAAACAAAATCAATAACCTGGAAAAGTTCTCGATTTTTTTATCTCTTATCTCAGGAAGCAAAGCTATTATAATATCTAGATCCATCCATCTTCATTATCTGTTAGCCATAATCATCACAATTACTAGAAATAAAGCCTTTTGAAATATTTCACTGTGTATCCAATGTATCTATATACTGTATGTTCCAGGCTATAAATTTTATTCAGAGTTTGGCTGGTACTCCAACTTATAGTCCAGAGCGACTGATATGTTTTTTCTCCTTTTTTTCTGATGATTTAAATATTCATTCATACTGACAGACATGAACCAAGGATTAAACGTTACTGTCTGCAGCCACAAGAAAAGCTGATGGCAGGCTGAAAGCTGATGCCCAGAGATGGAGGAACGACTCAACAGTAGGGTACATAAAGAAAGTTCTGCTGGTCTTCTGACAATCTGTGCTACCTCATCAGGTTTTCCTTCCATAGCGCGTCTAGATGTCTATTTCTATCTGTCTGTGAGACCTTTCAAAACTGCTGGAACGCCTGATGAAGCTTGTGAACGCTGCAGTTACGTTTCCACACTGATAACTGCAAAGGGGATGAAAATCAATAACTTGATGTTACCGCTTCATGCAACAACAGCCTCTATCATGCCAGTTTACCACATGAGTCTCTGCTTTGCTGCGCACTTTGCTGGCAGAGTGGAGATGTTCCTGACCGTCCTGACCTCCAGGACAGACATCGGTGTGTCAAAAACTGCCAGCAGACTTCTGAGCCAAAGTCAACTTTGTTGAGTTTATTTTCAATAAACTCATAGAAACTATGTCATCTCATTAAGGTCATATCATGCTACTGTATTTTCCAACTGAAGTGCAGAAAATATGGTGGTATGCGAGTTTCACTTTCCGAAATTAGGGACAAAGTGAGAATTATCATCCAGAATAAACGTGGAACAGTGGTAAACCTCAGGAGTGGCCATCCTACCAAATTACTCCTGGAGTGCATCAACAATTCATCCAGAAGGTTAGAAATGATCCCAAGTCATATATCTATAGAACAGCAAGTCTCACGTGATAACCAGCAACAAATTGGTCTATTTATGCCAAAACACCTTGATGAGGCCATAACTTGAGAAATGTGGGACCTTTTGGAAGGTGCACATCCTGTTAAATATGGTGTAAAGCATCATCATATTGAGTATAATATCCTGGAGCTGCTTTAGTGAGTCAGGAATGGATGTTTTACTGTAATTGAAATCACCATGACTTCCACCTTGTCTTAGAAAACCCTGGAGGAGAATATCTGGCTATTTAGTGACCTTAAACTCAAACGCACTTGGGTTAGGCAGCAAAACGATCCAAAGCACACCTGCTTCTGCTTTCTCAGATGGTTGGTCCAGGCTAGTCTGCAACCTCTATATCTTTTTGTAGTCTGGTTGAACCAGGAGTTGGAAACACGGATAATATGCATTTTGTTTTTTGGGACAAAACATTATAATATGCATTTTTGAATGCATGAGTGAATTTAGAATTTCACTCAAAATTCACATTACAATTAGATAGAAATGGAGGTACAAGCAGTTATCACTTTCCAGTAGTAATTCCTGTTTTGCATTGAGTCCAATTGGTTTGCATAGCTTATTTTCCTTTAACTGAGATCATTTTAGAGAACAGCTTTTTTGCATTTACTCAGCTTTTCTTTGATATTAAAATTAGCTTAATGATCTGAAACATTTAGCTATGTAAAAAAATAGTAAGTGGGCAAATGTACAACTATATACTGTATATAAACATATATATATATATATATATATATGTTTTTAAGGTAATTACTCTTCTCTGTGCTCGCCTTGAAATTGCCTCTCATAACCCATTTCCCTGATTCCCCTGTTACCTTCACTTCATTTCCAAGTTATCCTCATCTTTCTACATCTTGGTACCGCTTAACGAAGCTTCCAGTGGTAGAAATAAATCAATCCCTGTCTGGTAAAAGGTTACCAAACAAAAAGTAAGAAAACAGGCTAGGTCTTGGGGGTATTAACCAGCAGCAGAATAATAAGGATTCTTTTGAGCTAAAGAGAAGATAGGTCCTCTGTATGTTTTATAAAGCAGAGTAAAATATTCAAGATGTGAAATCTGCAGGAGATAAAACGGATGAAGGCGAAAAGGCAGACTGTGTTAGTTCATCGTCCCGGGCCATAAGGGCAGCGGTAGAGTGTCTAGGTCACTTTGCGTCGACCCCCATTCCTCTCTGTTTTTTCCTTTATCGCTCCTCTCGCTCTCCCTCCACTGTGTTCAGTCTTACCATTGGTAATGTCAACAGAGATTTCATGGCACGGTGCCGGTGCATCGGCCGGGTCGTGCATGTTTCCCTACCTGCGGTTTACATCAGAGAGGAGGTCCGGGGGGGGGAGGGGTTCTCCAAGCCGGCACAGGAAAGGACGGCAGTGGAGGTGATGCAGAGGGATGAGGTGGGGCAGTGAGGCGGATGAGGCTATTGCCCTTGGGCCTGACATAGTAAGGCACTCCAACAATGACTTCGTCCATCACTCGGCTGAGAGATGTTTTCACAGCAAACTCTACCCGCGTGACCGCATGCAGACCCGCCGGCTTAAATGTCACTCTTTTCTGACGGCAAACAGGTTGGGTTTTGCCTCAATTATGGGTTTGTTTTATTCAGGCCGTCTGGTATCTGTGCGTATTTTAGAACCTCTAATTTCTGAACACATTACAAATCTATTTATTTCATCTGGAGACCTGAACAATTGACCCTTATTTTCTCCTGCAGCGTTCACTGTGTGTGTCCTTCATTACGGTAGATTGATAGCATCCTGCTGTTGCTCACCATTAGCCCTACAGGCCTTAAAGGCTGTGACTGTCAGCTGCTCAGAATGTCAGGAGGGAGTGTAAACATATGTCTCTGTTGTCTTCCCGATATGTGATACACCGTCTGCTCTGCTCTGCTCAACCCTGTCAAGGATTTTGTCACTCAATTCCACATGTTCCTTTACGCCAAGTGTGTCAGTGTGAAAGGCAACACTAATTGACTGTCTGTGGGTCTAGAATCACCTTTTTGTGTTGTTATGACATCAGCTGTGCTTCTTAGTCAACATCTTAGACCAAATGTTTAGGAAATCTGAATTATCAAGAGCTGGTTTAAACTGAGGTGGATGGGTTTTTTTTTCAGAAATGGAAGTATATTAAAAACCAAACTGTTTGGTAGTGTCAGAATTGGTTTTAAGAATTGTTCTTGACAAATCATACTTTTATTAATTTACTTTTGTACATTTAGGGTAATACTAACCCGGGTAAAAAAAACAAACAAAATAAAAAACAGCTCCTTACTACGATTTGCTTTGCATAAAGAGTCTGAACCATCAATTATTGAGAAACGACTGCTTGCTGGAGGCATAGACTCTGTTGAAGTCTACAGACGTCCAATGTAGCTAGTGTTGGACTAGCTAAACACTGGTATTTAGCTGTTAGCCCAATGAAGCTAACTGGAAATTGTGTGTGTTGTAAACAATCCCATATGGAGTAAGTCCATGACATCAACGCCATCAATAAAATATCTTAAGCATTCCTCTTGTTCCGATTTTAATTGCTCAACATTTGGAAGTGTGGCCAACATGAATTACCTTCGAAGCTTTGTTTGCTTCCTCTTCTGCCTTAGTCCAAACTTCAACAATTGACAAACTTCAATACTAAAACAGAGCAGAAAATCAATGCCATCATTCACAACTGCTCCCTCTGTCTGCTGATTGACCTGGTAGAAACTAGAGAAATCGAGCTCAAAGGGAGAAATCCCAGACGCCATGCTAAGGGGAGATAAGAAACAAGCGGAAGTGCACAGGAATGCAATGACCAGGCTAGTCCGACACTGCTAATGGTCAAATATTCACCTATAGTACACACTAATTTCTTACAGTATCCTCTACACTACTTTTGAGACTAATGACACAACCCAGATAATTGTGAGCTACTAAACTTTAAACATTCTGATGTGATTTTCTAAGTTTGCTGAGATAGCACACAAAAAGGGAAGAACATCAGGTCAAAAGTCTCTGGCAGCCTCACTTGTAACTGGACAGTATTTTATTTTTCTCTTCTTCTCTGTATATTTACTCCTCGGTTTCCTTTGTTGCCTGAGTGATTCTTATTGCTGTAATCCTCTATTTTCCTGCAACTCTTTCACCAAAGCTTTCCATTACTTTGAGCTCTGCCTCAGTTCTGTCTGCTTCCTGAAGTCACGATTATGGACTTTCTGGTTTCCTGACTGTCTTGTATTTTTACAACACACTCAGTCTTAAAATTTTGTGTATAAAATGTGGCGGGAGTGGCTCAGGAAGTTGTATGGTATTCATACAACTTCGCCGACACTTAGAGACTAAACAGTTTCTGTGATTTTAAAACTGGAAAAATATCAAACATAGCGTTTAAATTAAAGGTATGACTAATTATAATCTGCATTTTCAAAGCTCTCTAATGTAGTGTTGGACTATATAATCTAAAATACTCCATGAGTGTGATCAAATTTGAAATAGATTTTATCTAAATATGCCCAAAAAGATATTTTTCCAAACAGCAAAATAAAAAGCTCCACACTTTAGAACATAATAGAAGCAATAATGACATTAAGTTAGATAAATATGTTTTTCCAAGTTCAGATCTGCTGCAGAATCACATAAAACCATAATTCAGAAAGTACAGAACGCTGAAATGAAATATTTGTGGGACCCCTGTGTGACAGTCTTCCTCGCGGTTTCCTCTAACTGTTTATTTTGAAACAGCTCAAAGACAAACTGTAGGAAGGAAACAACATTTTACAGGAAACAACATGGGAACAGTCAGGAAGTCAACACAGTCACAGCTTTCTTCAACGGTTTGCAGTACAACCAGTACTTTTATTTGTTTGTTTTTTCTCCCTTTAGCTGCCAGGAACCCTGAAAACTGAGGACAACCAGTCAACACTGGCTGAAAATCATTTCCACAAAACTATATTTGTATTATTTGAATTTTTTTTTTTTTTTCCCCTCCAGACGTGGCAGAAAATTTGCTCAACCTAAAACCCGTTCACATGTCCGGTCCCAACCCGCGCGCTGTCTGTTCCACGTGTTAAATCCGTCGCCGCGCCGTCGTGGCTGTCATGTCCGGACCTAACGAGTCGCGACACGACGTTGAGGCGACATGCCGTTTGTCTCCCGTAATAAGACATGAGAGCCTGAAGACATCTGAAAGAAGTCAGCACTGCTAAACCACTTCTTCCTGGAAAGACACACAGTAAGGCTTGCCAGGAAGAGCTTTTTATTTATTTATTTTTGTGTTTTTTTCTTTGTTTTTTTTTTTTTTTTTGCCTGTGCATGTACGTTTATGTGTGTGTGTGCGATTCAGTGAATGTAAGCACAACTTGCCTGACTTCCCGGCGGCAGTGTGTTCGTGTGACGGATTGGTGTGGTTGTGTGCACATCCAAGCTTGATAAAATGCTCAGAAAACACAAGCTGTATAATGCGGTTTTGTGTGTGTGTGTGTGTGTGCGCGTGTCCTGATACAAGTCCCCCTCCCCCTCCTCCCTTCTGCAGCTGACTAGTAGATAGATGCTGGCTGTCACACCTGCCTGACTTTGTTCCTGCCAGATGCGGCGGGGTCGCGGGGGAAAGAGCCCAAACACTCATCAATCTCAACCACTGTCCAACGTTCTCTGGGCTCCTGCGACGGCGCTCCAATATCCATTTAGCCGCTCCAGATGCTGGCAGAAATGCTTACGCGCACAGAAACGGGGTGGCAAAGCCTACTGACCTGCATCATCAGTATGAGTGGATGATCAAAAAAAAAAGAAAAGAGAAAAAAAGAAAGAAATCAGAGGACGTCACAGGACGGGGAGATCTGTGCGGTAAAGGAGCTGGTGATAAATGAGCATTAGCCGTTGTGCTAGCTCGCTGAGGTTGTCATTCACAGTAGGCTGGAGGTAAAAGTAACTAAATTTGGTGTGAGACCTAAATACTACTATTTGTAGGCTTCTATACCCACACAAACCAGAACTCTATTCTTTTAATAGCATTAACGTTTCAGTGGTGGAGCTTTAGAGTCAATTTGTAAAGACTGACTCTTTACAAATTGAGTCAGCAAGTCCAGAAGTACTTGCTGGACTGCTCAAGTAAAAGTCCAGTCATTCTCCATTTTGGTTGTATATTTATTATTTATTTGCAAATGACAGTGCGTTGTAACACTTCTTTATATTTTGTGTGGTTCTATATTTTAAAACTTCAATGCATTTCATTGGGATTTGTGTGAAACAACGACATGAAGTAAGAGACGATTGTTTGTTGGCCAATGTATTTTTCACAGAGAATGCTAAAATAGAAGCTATGCTAAAATGAAATGCATGCTAACAGGGAAGTCATGGCAAACAATCATTTATGCTGAAAAGGATCTTAAACTAAACTATAATTTATGCTAACAATGAAACTATGATAACACATACGTTGTTCTAAAACAAATTTTGCTAAACTAGAATTTATGCTAAGAAGGAGCTACGCTGAAATAGAGTTTGTCCTTCAGCAGAAGTTATTTTTAGCATAATTTCCATTGTGGCTTTTATGTTGACCCCTCTTGGCTACGATGGAAACAAAAAAGAATTGATTGTCTTCAAAACTTTTCATATGTAACTGTCTTATATGTGACGTTCATTTGTATTCAGCCCATTTACACTGCGACCCCTAAACAATATCCAGTACAATCAATTCCTTTATGAAGTTTACCAGTTAGTAAATACAATGACAGTATATCAGTGTAATTTAATCCAGGGTATAAATGGGAAATGTACCTGAGGTAACCAGAGGAAGAGTTCAAAATGTAACTTTTTAGCCTACACCATGCAAAATTCACAATGTACAGGGATGGAAGCATCATGCTGTGGGCTTTCTTATCCTCAGCAGGGACAGGAAATCTGGCCAGAGTACAAAACACGGCCATCTTAGAAGAAAGCCTTGTGACTAGGATGTAACCAGAGCTACAATGGAATGGTTTAAAACAGAGCTAATTCAGATGTTGGAATGGCCTAATCAAAGTACAGGCCTAAATTTAAGTTGAATATTGCGCCTTATCCGAGATAGTTAAAGTTTGGTTCTTTACAAAAATAAACACTGAAGTTTGTGGTTGTAACATGACTTTTAACGTGGAACAGTTCAGGCGGTATGAATACTTTTAGCATGCTCACCTTTAGCCACTAAACCCCGGGTGGCGCCGTCAGTCGTGAGCCGTGCGCCCTGACAGATTTCAGCATCATACGGCGGAAGCAGGAAAAGCAATTTCCATCATTCTGGCTCGCGCCGAGTTTTAGCAATTCCCTTGATAGGGAGCGGCAGTCGCGAGTAGCCAATCCGCTAATGGGAGTCAGGGAGATGGAGATAGCAAATATAAACCTGACAAATAAATCTTATCCTGCTGGAGTTTTGCTTTTTTTTTTCTTCCTTTATCCCAAGCCAAAAAAAAAAAAAAAAAAACATAAAAATGTTTTTAATGAGCTTGCTGCGTCTGAAATATTTATGGGGAAAATATGCGGCGGTGGACAAACACACTGAGAGGAAAGTTGAGCGAGACGAAAAAAAAAAAAAGAAGACAAGTTACTGTGTAATGTCTTTGGGAAACGGATAATTCAAGTTGTGCTGTAATTATTGGTCACCTGCTGCTGCGGCGGGTCGCGCCGTCGCGTTTCAGAGGCATGTTTTCATAAAGCATTTTTCCCCCTTTCATTCAGTCTGGGGACTCGTGGTGGTAAAATGTTCCTCAGACAGTGACGGTGCGAAATTACCGCCTTCCCCTCAGCTGTGTCTCCTCTGCATTTCCACACTCTGCTCCCCTTCCCTACCTTTCATTTTTTATTTTGTTGTTGTTAATTCCCTTCCCTCCCAGCGCTCTGTATCTCCTGAGGATGGCAAAATAATGTACACAAACATAAGAGGCAAGCGCCCGTGTTGTTTACTGTGGGAATGAGGAGAAAAGATTGTGAGAAACAGAGAGAGAGAGAGGGAGAAATCATCACAGTGCGCATTTCCATTTCCGCACCCACTTTAATTGTGCAGAAATCAGAAAGTGGGGAGAATCCCCCCTCAGTATGCAGATGCACTTTGATGCTGTCACTCACGCGGCGTGCGGCTTTTGATTAGGCTCGTCTCTTTTGCACTGGAGGCTCATGACCACGCTTGGCAACGAGGAGCCATTAAAATTCCAGCAACTATGGCTCCCCCCTCCGTCTCTCCGCGTCTTTTTTGTCTCCCACTCGCTCCCAACTGGGTCACCCCTCTGTGAAAGACTGGATGCTGAAGGTACCTCTGCTAATAAGTTGCAATTGTAATGCAAAGAAAAGAAGGGGTTGGAGTATTGGAAGAGGAATAAGAAGAAAAAAACATGAATTAAATAGGTGAAAACTCCGGAGGAGAATGATTTTAATATTGGTATATTACCTAGCAAACTTGGGTAACTTCCAGAGTGTGGAGCGAACTCCGGATCAGAGAAGGTAGAGCCCGTCAGAGTTTTAGTTTCTACATTAGTTAATACTTGTATTGGCCTTAAATGAATAAGTATTTTTCATCCATTTAAAGAAAAACTAAAAGCTGAATAAATATATCATCCATCCATCATCAATTAGCCTCAGTGGATGAAGGACAAAGCAAAGGAAATGACGATCCACAGTGAAACGAGTTCTGTACATATGGGCTAAAACGCCGTTCACAGAGGAAGAAGCCGTTGCTAAGCAAAACACCAGCATGCAGCGTGGGTAGTTAGCTCCACAAGAAACACTTCAAGTTGATGACATCAGAAGGAAAGATTATTATGTGGGAAACATTGAAGCAACGTGAGCCAAAGAGTTAAAGCTTGGACACAAATGGGTCTTTCAAATGGATACTGAAATGAAAATTAGCTATAAAGAGGCTAAAAGATGTCAAAGAATGTTTTATAGTGGCCATAGCGGAGCACTGGTCTCAGCTTAACAGACATCAACCTGGAGAGCTGAAAACTCTTACAGTTTGTTCATATACAACCATTTTCAGCAACATCTTCAACATCAAATAGTCAGTAATTATGAAACAAGCAATAAATATGACATTTTTTCAAACACCATCATCAAAATCATCAAGCGAATACACATCAAATACAGTATGTTGATCGATGTTCCATTTACTGCTAATCTGGGCCAGCTCTAAAGACGGGATTTAAAGGAACTCGGAGTTTTGGACGATTGAAAGCTGCTTCTTTATGTTTGTGAGAAGATTTTGGAACAATACCCAAAACATTTAAAACATGTTGTAAAATGTACTCTCCCAAATACTAAGGAAGTCTATGTAAGTACAAACATTTTTTTCTACATTTTGTGACATAACCACAAAATTCAGTGTTTTTCTGGGACTTTATGTGAAAACCATCATGAATTGGTGCAAAATTGTTCAGTGGAAAGAAAATTGTACACTTTTCTATAATTATATTATTATTAAAAATCTGAAAGCACTGGCGTTTATATGAAGCCCCTCCCTGGTTCTACATCCTGTGGATGTGCTAGCTATAGCATCTTCTAGGGTTTGTCTCTGCTAGCTTTCGACACTATGGGTTTTGCAAAAAACAAAAATAAAAACTCAAGCTCTGCCAGATTGGATGCAAAGTATCTGTAAACAGAATTATTTTCATGCTTTACCACAGATCCTTTGTGGGATTTAGATCTGGACTTTGACTAGGCCACTCTAAATCATGACGTTTTGAGCTAAATCTTCTCTGTTCCCAACCCAAACATTCTGTGTCACCAGACACAAAAGCGAAAAAAAACCCCAAACCTGAATCTGTTTGGTTTTTTAAATACTTTAAACAAGCAGTAACTAACAGTTGACCTCTTTCTTTCATTTCTAGTTTTCCTAAATATTTTTAGTCAGAATGCTTCATCTGCCTGGTAACCTCACTGTGAGGAGTGATAAATATATATCTCAAGTAAAATAACAACTATGAAAACATTCTGCATTTGCCTTTATCTCACATCCACAACAGATTTATTTGAAACTGACTTTATGAACTCCCATTTCAAAAGTAAATATTTTCAGATTTCTCCTGGCAGCGTGATACATCGGACTTCACACGGCATCGCTGCGGTTTGATATTTTGCAAGGTCAATGAATTTTAATATGGGTGACATCAAACATTAAGCCGTGTGAACTTGAAATCCAACTTGATTTATATTCTGACTGTTGTTTTCTGAAGTATACACAGCAACGGCGGTGAACTTCGGTACGTTTTACCCGACACCTTCGCACAACACGTTAAAATGGAACACAGATTGTGTTTCATAAACAGTACGGTCCAGAATGACCTTTGTTATATCCATTTGTTCTTGCAAAGACATAAAAATGTATTTTTTTTATTATTTTTTTTGCATAACTTGGCTTTGTAATCATTGCCCCATACTAGATAGAGAACTGGTTGACTGGAGCCTTCAAACTGCTGTTGCTCCTGTGTGCTCACTGAAAATATCCGAACCTTGGAAAAAAAAACAAAAAAAAACATTAGAATCTTAGAAAGAGCTCATTTTAGGCCCATTTCCTACCGGACCATTACTGGCATCGCTTCGGTTCTCGGCAAGCAGAAAACCCCATTAGAGACGGGGAAACTGTACCTGCAATTTAAATGCATATGCAACTGAAAGTGTATGAATGTGTTGCATATTCTGAGTTTTCCGTTTCCCTACAGAGAGCAAAGTTGGCCATTTTATTAAGTACACCTGCTGCTTATCAGCCAATGAGGCGCCTGTGATGCATTTAGGCGTGAAGGTCTGTTGAATTGTAAACTGAGCATCAGAATGAGGGCGATATTGAGTTTAAAATGGAAGTAAGCCCAGTATGAAAGCATAACCCGACCCACAGACAAATATTGAAAGGTTTCACCAAAGTGGGCGGAGTCCAGATGCACTCAGAGGCGTGGCCAAGTGTGAGAGAGAGCGGAGGGGGTGTGGTCAAGATGAGGCTACTATTAGTGACTTTTCAGATCCCTGTAGTGACCTTTTTTTTTAAAAAAAAGGTGACTAGCGACAAATCTAGCAACTTTTTTTCTCCGTTTATGGAGAAAAAATGCTCGCAATTCCAACTCCTAACTCATTGTGGGGGCATTTGACTGGGTGAGGTGGTTTTATACCCGAACCTGGGGCTGTGACATAAACATGGACCAAGCTGTTCAGGAAAATTCATCTGCAGTAGTCACCCTCCAACCCAAGGAGGGCAGCACTGAGACAGCTTTAGACCAGATATTGCAAAATTAAACAAACTTACACAAAATTTATACAGTTTATCTGAAAAAAAAGTTTTTTGCGGTTTAGTTTCTTTTTAAGTGACTTTAAACATGACATGGATGTTAGTTCATGATAAGATAATCTGAATATTTCACAACATATTTGTGAACTATTCAAAGTTTCAGGCTGGTGGTGGGAGTGTTACGCTGTGAGAGATATTTTCTTGGCTCACTTTGGGACCCGTAGTACCAACTGAGCACCTGCAACCACAAGAATTAGAAGCTTGAGGGAAAATGCTTTTAATTCTAGGAAAAATAGGAAAGGGAACGGCAAATATTCAGGCCACTAGGGGGAGTCGACCAACAATCATATGGGGCCAAACCATCAGTAAAAACTGGATGAGAGGATTTGACAGGATGGCCAGAAGAAAGTTGGAGGAAGAAAGAAAATGTGTTTTATACCTGACTACTTTTATAGTAGTATAGAACAGCAGCTAAAACCTACTCCAGACTCCCCCTAGTGGTCTGGAGCACTTCAGTTTTGTGTAGCAGCCTTTCACACTTGCTGTTTTTGCCATTTTCATCATTTTGATTCTATTTCCTGTGGTTGCAGCATTCTTCGTTTGCAGCATTTCTCATTGTTTGTTTTGCGGTTTGCATCATTCACGTGTCTGCTGAATGTTTCACTGTTTGCACCAGTCGCCCCAAAAAGGGAGTAAAACCTGGAACTAGAGTTGGCCTAATGGATCAAATGGAAATAATAAATGGTGGAGACATTCTTTAATGTTGAACCAAGAAAAGTGTCAGGGAAATGTAGAAATCAACCAATATCTGTTTTTAACAATATTATCACATTGATATATTTTTCTGAAATCAAGCAGCTCTGATACATAATAAAATGGTTAGTGAATGAACTGGTAGAAACTTTTATACTGATTTGCATCATTTCACTGCTGACATTTATAGAAATTGGTTTGAAAACACAACAGGGTAAAACATATAGCAGCCAGCTGCTGTGGTTTTCATCTTGTGATAACTTGACAGTACACCAATAAATAAATAGAAATCCAACAACCTATTTTCATTCTGACTACTGCGAGAGATAAAATCACAAGTCAGAAATAGATATGAATAGCGTCTTGGTGGTTGAGGCAGATCATTATGCCCTCGTTTAATTGGCTCATTAGCAGTGTTTGTGGACTTCTACCAGTGATGGTGTTCCAAGTGTTTGCTTCTGTTACTTTGAGGGTCAGAGGATAATAAGTATGGCCAACACTGATATTTAGAACACATATTTATGTGAATAAGCATGCGAGATATCCAAGAGTTCCCCCCAGCTTCCTGTAGGCAAATGGCTTTGCACGATATATCGGCGCTAAAGTCGGTATTGGACGATATTTGTCCTGTTTTTTTTTTTGGTTTTTTTTTATACAAGTGCGATAAATAAGGCTGTATTAACAACCAATATTTATTTCCATCTTGAAATGTTGATGCCAATGTTTGATCGGACATTTGGAGAGCGACAGCGAGCCGCGGAGCAGTGACACGAGACGAGCCGACCACAGACAGAGTGACACTTACAGAGAGGATGACACTTTCACTCCTCTGCACAACCAGTCCTCCTCGCTGCCGTTGCCGAGGCCCGCAGACATCTTCCATGCACGCTGGGTGTCACAGCAGACGGATGAGTGGCTGCAGTAACACTATGCCATTTCCCATACTCGCGCCGAACTGTCACCACCGCCACCTCCTCCATGCCTTCCCGGGCCCTGCTGGGGCCCTCACTGCCCCGAGATTTACTCACAAACACACACACACACATAGAAGAAGAAGTGGTAGGCATATTCATACATTCACACTCTCTCAGGAACAGCCACCCTTGCCTGTCTCTGTGTGATTTACACTCAGCAGGGACCTGTGCAGCCAAGCAGCCAACCAACACTGGGAGACTGGTCTTCAGGCAAACTTAGTAAGACTAAATTCTCTTCTCCTATAGTTAAAGTGATGAAAATATGTCTACTAAAGTATAAAGTACCAAATAAAAAGTCATAAAAAGTGACTTTCATAAAAAGTCACCAAGTAGATGACAAGAGACTGTAAAAAGAAAACAGAAAAGTAGCTACTTTCAGTGAGAATAAGGTATAAGATGCTATTCAAAGGACATGACATCAAGTCAGTCTGAGATCAGGGGGACTTTAAGTGGAGAACAGGACGGCTAAATGTATTACGGACCCCAGTGTTCATGAGTATTAGGGACCAGAGCCACTCATGAGTTGCCAGTATCCTTGAATACTTGAGACTCCCTCTAAAAGTGCTTATAACTGCTGGTTTTAATAGTTCAGACACCAAATATGTGCATTAATACGCACAGCGGAAACTGTCGTAGCACTAGCACAGCTCTTGAAGGTACAGCCAGTCGGAACAAAGTCAAATGAACGGTGCTCCTGGATTGGCTGCTCTGCAAATGCTAGCTAATAATCAAGCAGCATTAGGATTAGCTACATTAGCTCCTCTAGCTGCATTTTTATTTTCAAGGGGAAAAATATCCAAATACTGAACCACAAACTGAAATCATATCAATTCAAGAATTGAATCAGTGTAGAATATTACATTGACAGGAGCTTCCTGGAGGCAAATGGCTTTGCGCGATATATCAGAGCTAATGTCGCTATTGGCCGATATTTGTCCTGGGTTTTTTATACAAGTGCGACAAATAAGACAATTAAAGACCGATATTTATTTCCATCTTGTTTCCATTTGTTTCTTTAGGGGGAGGAAGTTGGTCATGTGTTAGTGATAGCAATGCAGCAAAGGATTGTGGGAAGTTTAACTGAAGCAGAGAAAAGAATGGTAAAGTCAGTGGTGTGGTTGTTTATTCAACGTGTCGAAAGGCTATTTATAATACAAATAATATTGTTAAATATTGGCTCTGATCCAGAGCAGGAATATTAATATTGGCCCAAATTCTCATGTCTGGTGCATCTCTAGATTTGAGTGTGAGACACAAACAATTTTAAAGTGGTGGAAGGTTCGTCAACATGACAGAACCACTCAAAAAGTACTTCCTATCCTACTTCAAAATAAGAGTCTCAAGCATTTACATATGGAGCTCATAATACATATTGACAGAGACTGGATGGCTGTTTGCAAAAATGAGTTCACTTTGAAGGAAAATTGTGTCATTTAATATCCAAAAATGTTATTAAACCCTTAGTGTCAGCTGTTTAAGACATTACAATTAATGAGAAATGGCCAAAAAACTGATTTCTATGTGTGTGTAAACCTGCCAACATTATTTTGCTTTTTTTCCCCCAAACTGAATATTCTGGATTAGTGTCACAACAGTAACTGAATACACAATTCATCCCATATGCACGCACACACACACACACACACACACACACACACACACCCTTAAGCTGTGTCCCCAAGTGCTTTCCACTACATATAGCAGCAACAATAATTATTAGGACAGTTGCAACCTATGCCAGAAAATTATCATAAGCAGCGTATTGCTCTTTTTTCCCCCTTCTTCCTCATATCCCGACGATTGGAACAGAAAAGAAGAAACGGGCAGAAAACAAATGCAACCCCCAAGACAACACACAACAAACAGAATATTCAAAAGACGGAGCTACAGTATGGAAAGGCAGAAAACGTCTCGCTTTGAGAATTCAAGACTCGCCAGTGGCAAAGCTGCGCACGCTTACAAATCCAAATTTGCCACCAATTTGCTCTTGCTGGGATTTCTGGAGGGGGACGGCGGCTTGTTTGTGTCCTCGCATACCCTCTCCACCACATCCGTCTGTCAGAGACTTGGAAGGGCTCAGGAATTGGGGCTTATGGGACGAACATGGAGAGTTACGATACAGAAGCAACGGCATCTTCTCCAGGACAGCAGAGCAACATCCGTACTCATCAACGCTCGTGCATTAATACTCATTTTTAAAGCCACTTTAATGGCCGTGGTAAAACCCCCCACCCCCCGCTCACTTCACCACCACCACCAATATCCTCCTCCAGAAAGCCACAGTTTTCAATTTCTGATGTGAGAAAAGGACAGGGGGGTAAAAAGCCTCTTCCAGCGTTACATCTTTTCTACTTTATTACCAGTCCTGTGGGAGAATAGCAGGGCAGCTCTGCAGCTGAGCTATCTGTTTATATTTTCTTTACAAGACTATATTGGAATTATAATTGTGTTCTATGGCGCCTTCTTTTGGTGCCTTGCTCTGCTTAAAGGTCCTGTGGACCTGGGGAGATGAAGAAAAATGGACCCCTTTTGAGGAATTCGATTACTGAGGGAAGAAAATGCAGCTGCACACCGGCCTCCTCTGTTTTTTTTTTTCTCTTCTCTCTCTCTGTCTTTTTTTTCTCCCCTCTTTTCTCTTTTTTCCTCCAGGTGCCAATCTGTGGGGATGCTGGATATTAGAGCTGGAACGGCGCTGACGCAAACGCGCCGGAAAATAATTCCTCTGTGCAACAAAGGTGGGGAGAAAAGGGAATGTATGAGAGGAGGTTCATTATGAATTAAATGGCTTAAGAAGCCTCCAACATGTTTCCTGCCACTGACCCTGGACTCTGCCGCAGCGATATTAATTGCTTTATTGACTCGTGTGATGGCTGTTTGAGGGGTTTTTTTTGTTTTTCTTTTTTTCCTACCAGGAGTAAAGACACTGAAGTGCTTTTTGTGGAGAAGTGATGCCACGGGGATGCTATTCCCAAGTAGAAAACAAGTTGCAAAAACAAATAATAAACATTAATGTACGAAATCTTAAATTATTTCTACGCACTTTTGAATGCAGCCTTTGATTCATAATTCAACAGAGAGGATCACATTGGAGCAGCTGAGTCTTTTGCATACAAGCAGCTGCAGGCGGTCCTGGTTCTGTTTGACATCACTTATTCCAAAGAATATTTTCAAACTCTTTTATTTTGTTCTTGAAAAATGAAATACAAAAAAAAACAAAAAGAAAAGAAGAAAGTTTTATCGCTCGTCACGACACAATGTAAAACCCAGGTTACACGCACGCGGCCTAAATATTCCATCACAACATGGATAATTGCTGATATTCTCGCAGCTCAACTACATTGCGTAGTGCACTCGAGTGAGACAGTGAATTTGTATCCTTAATAATGTTTGGAATTAATTAAAATGCAAAGCCACGAGCGCAGGGCGCAACCACAGGTGGCGGCGGAGAGAGCGCGGCGAGAGCAGCCGTGATGGCTGCCTGCCTCAATCACTCACGTCCAGTTAACCGACAACTTCTAATTTTATACTCATATTAGATTTTTTTTTTTTTTTTTTGTCTTTTATTATTATTATTATTATTATTATTATTTTCTTTTTCAACTACCATTACAATGAGATGGGTTTGTCATTTTTACACGACAATTTCCTGTGTGATATTATTCTGTCAATAAGTAATTACTTGCTTGGTAAATTGCTGTGCAAAATGTTCATCGGAGGGGAGAAGATCCATATCAATTGTTCATTTGCATAATGCAAATGAATCCTGCGAGAGGGGAAAAACAACGCTGCTGCCGTCACCGACAGTTTGGATGCCAGAGATGCTGCTGCAGAAGTTGAAGTGACTTTAGTAAAGAGCAGCACAGAGGTCTACGCTGATGTGTCTCACTGGTTCTGGAAGTAAAGTCGCTGCACTGCACTGTACTTGTAACGACGCGTGTCTCAATGTTAGAGATTTAAGTATTGACATTTGGTGAAGTGTGTGTATTGGAATGAAGGGTATGAGGTTTGGTGTTCAGGGTGCACTTGGTGGATCTGTGGGGAGAGCAGGTGAACGTTCCTGTGAAATTACTGTTAGTAGTGCCAAAAACATCTTTAAAGACCAAATCACCATTGCCATGTTCACACATCAGGTCTTGATGCTCTACAGTACAAACGGTGTAAGATCCCAATGAGACCCATAGACGTAGAGCAACCTAGACGTCTCAAAGTGGCACACTGTCTACGGAAGTAATAATAGACGGCACCATCTATGGATCGCTTTTAAAGTTCTTCAGCATTGGAGCCGACGCTATCGTCACAAGATCATAGCAAGACGGAGGGGGAAAAAAAGACATTTTGTGGCTCATTAGCAGCAACTTCTGTAGAGGACTCTGTTTGGACGCGTAGTTGAAACTAAGAGTAGTGTGATCAGGATTGGGATGTGATGCGCTTCACTGACAGAATTCTTTCATAATTACACGTCATTCACACCCCGATTAACCACGTCTGGCTTCTTCTGGTGCCGAATCATGACGCAAACTGCTTTGAAAAGAAAATCAGGTTTAGTACCACATACAGAAGAGGCACAAATCAGACTGTTTTTTAGGGAGTGAAAAGAACAGATATACAATATGAAAAAAAAAGTGGATTTGTGTTGGATTGTCTGCTGTGTGAACCTAGCAAACAATGGGGTAAATGTTTGAAGAGCTGAGTTTCCCCCGCCCAGGTGACTGAATAGTTATTAGCTAAATGAATCAGAAATGAGGTCGGACTTTCGTCAGTTGGATGCACTCAAACCTTTCAATCGATGGACAGTTTCAAAACTTCATCCGTGCCAGATGGTAAGTCATGCTAAGGAGGTGTTGGCCTAAGGAACGTCTTCCTACGACACTAAAACATGATGGAGATGTAAGGAGGTCTAATCTCCTGGCTCCCCCGCCTCCACCACCACGTACAATTTAGACTACCAAAGAAAAAAAGAAAGAAAACTGGAGAAAAGCACTATTTGACAACTGGAGCCAGGGTTTGTGAGTACTTATCCATTTGCTGACACATTAGCAGGGGATGAGGTTCCCGCCACTCCATTAGGCTTCCCGTTTATTGAGTAACACCATTTTAGCCTCCTGTTTACTTAATATGCAGGATCCAGCCCGTCTATTTGTTCCTAATCAACTGATAAGACGAAAGGCCTTTTCTACGGCCCCCGGAGGATGTAAACCAAACTCCTAATGGTCATTATTAGCAATTATGTCCCGTAACTGGCACGCCCCGGCCTGCTTTTGCTGCGTTTGCTGCTTAGACGCGTGTTGATCCGACGTGGACACGAGGGACCATAACTCCAGCTTTGGAGTAATTTAGAATATGTTTCCACATGCAGAAGCTAACAGCATCTCTCATTTACAAGTAGATAAGTTCACTTTCCCGTCTGACTCCCTGCTGTGATTGGGATATGTTCCAATCTGCGTACATGCAATCTATGCATTGACTGAGCGCTCGCAGTTTCTATCTGAAAGCCCAGTTATACCCGGCTGCTGCACGACTTCAGACAAACCCTTCTATTCTTTGTCCTTTTGAAAGCATCTATTACACACCACTCCGCCTGTAATGTAATTGCCGTGTTGTTCAAGACATCTTGAGGACACCCCATGAAGAAACAGTGCGAGTCCATCCCGGCATGCTGGGGCACCTCGCAATTAGCCAGTTCCTTTTCATGCCGGAGCATCCAGGACTTTCCATTTTTATGCAAAACCACCAAGTTCAAACGGCCCTAATCCTCGGATCTGAACTGCAGGAAAATGTATTGATGAACACAAAGCCTTGCACTAACAGACCCTTTCAACATGCAAAATTATGAATACTGTTCACGTTTTTACATATAACCACATGTAGTAAGTGCAGAAGTCCAGCACATATGAATCCTATATTGACATGAAAAAAAAATCTGGATTTTTTATGTCTTTGAAGAGTAAATACAAAAAGCAATTTTCAACATTTTCAATTTTCGACTTGGTCATTTGTTAATAAATAACCCACACCTTTTAATACATGAATAAAACATAACAAGCAATATTTTTTAGTAAGCAGAGTTTAGTTTCAGCCAGATGAGACAAAAAAATAACTTAAGGACCTGTCTGACAATATGACCTGAACAAGTTCACCAAGAGATGAGAAGCAGCCTGGTAAAAACCAGAGCCCTGTTATTCGCTTTGCTTCACACAGAGTCTGGACGCTTGGCTATTGAGAAACAATGGCTTGCTAGAGAAACCTGGACTGTGTCGAAGTTTAGAAAGATTGGATCTGATTTTACCCAATTGCTAACGTTTGGCCCTGACGTATGTAATGTGCCTAGAGGTAGGTGTTTATCGTATTGTTTATCATTTATTGTGATAAATTTCTTAGAAGAAATTTGATTTCTTGTTGTCACAATGAATTCGAATGAATGATGTTTAAAACTGTCCATATTGTTGGGATTCCTACTTTTACTTATTTCTCCACTGTTTCTTAAATAAAGAGTGTCAGCACATATATAAAAAAGTTCAAAATGAAATTAATGTTGTTACTGTGTGCAGTCTAGTGATACAAATCACACCACTTTTATGACTGGTGTACTACAGAAGTGAATTAAGACTGGGAATGTTTTTCATGAGCAACAATTGTTTGTGTGGGGCAATGATTGCTATGACATACAGTCATAGCAGCACAGTCAGCCAAAATTAAGGAATAAATAGTTCTTATCCTCTTTATCGTTATCACAGTAGAACTGGAAATAAATGTGACAAAACTGTAAATTCGTATTTTGCACACCTAAATTTGCTAGCTCAATCGCTATGCTATGAAGCTTACCGGAAAAACATGAACTGATTGGCCTGGGAGAAATTCTATCGGAGAAATTCCAGACGACCGAAGTGAGATGAGAATCAAATTGCGTAAGAACACAACAGCCAGGCTAGGTGAGACTCAACGTCAAGCCATTTCTACGGTTCTGGAAAGCTACACTGAGAGCAAGTATCTACTTATGGAGAAATCTAGTGGTGAACCTTCCCAGAAGTCACCAGCCCATCAAATGTAGGACAAGAGGACAGCAATAACTCATCCAGAGATCACAAAAAACTGACACATGCAATTGCAAAAAAAAAAAGGCAACAAGAGAAGCTTGGTCTGATGAGGAACTACAAAATTAACCCATCAATCAAAGGTTCTGGTTTTAAAGATATTGATTACCTTAACTGGCAAGTAAAATCAAAACATTGTCACGCTAAAAGTTACATTATCAGATGTGTGTGAGCAGAAACACAAGTACTGATCATGTGCTGTTGTATTCAGCTGCGTAAACAGGGCTACTCAAAACCCTCTCTTTCTCTCACACACGCACACAAGCCTCGGTGGAGACGGGGAGGGCCATTGTCAGAAAACTAATAAAGAGGCAGTGTTGCCGCGGTGCAGTAATTACACATCCTAGGATATCAGCACAGTATTTATAAAAACACCGGGCATCACCAAAGAAGAAAAGGTCATGGAGACAGATACAGCATTAGCATTTTGAATGTATACATAGCGAGGATGAGCTGCAGGCGCGTCAGCGGGCGTGCATGGTTTCACTAACATTACAAAAAACAGCAAAAAAGATAATGTCATGTTTTCTTATCTGGCCACTCAAAGAAAGACATAGACCGTGTGGGTTTGTGTTTACGTGCACATCCATGTTTATGCGGCTGAGCACCAGGGGAAACGCCGATAAACATGGGCACGACTTGGCAAAGTGGTGACTGGAGCCGACGCCGGCGTCTGTAAACAATGAGAGCCAATAGGAACGGAGAGAGACGCGGACCCGTGTGACCGATTCCATCCAGATGGACCTACAATGAGTTTGCCAAAGTAGCCCAAACCGCCTCAACAGCAAATCGTTCAAAGAATCCACGGAGCCATCGTAATCTTGCTTCCTCACCACAGCTGCTCCCTCTCTTTGCCACGCTCGGTTGGTTTTATTTGTGATGCAGATAAAGCACAGAAAGTAACATAAAAGGGCACTGTGCCATTTGGCTGAGTTCCTTCTCCTAGAAGTGAGGAGGCTCATCTCTCGAGACTTACAGAGAGGGGGGGTTTCCCTCTAAGACACCACTCCTCGTGTGTATTTGAGGCTCTAAAGTGTCTTTACACTTCTTGGGTTTCCTGCTTTGGTTCTTGAAAAATTTTCTTTCCCAAAGGATAATATGGTTGACAAATTTGTGTTTGTGAATTTTTAATTCAGTTTAGTGTTCACACACACCAACGAGGCACCAAGTGAGATGTATGACTGCGCCCCTAAAGTCACAAACACATAGAAGCTGTTTTATCACAGGGATACAGGCGTCGCCACAGGCAATGTGCATGCATGGTTGGAGAGCAGAGTGTGGAGGTACCGGGACTGCTGGCGTAACACGCCGCTGAAATATTACAGATATTAACGAACAAAAGATCCATGGTGCCGCAGTTTAGACTCTCGCTTCAGCTTCCACCCACTTACATAGGTTGTGTAAAGTGGGATTTCCCAATTGTCTGTAAGTGTGAGTTCGCTGTGCATGTCTGTGTGTGTTGGGATGTGTGTTCAACTGTGAGAAATCGGCAGCCTGTGAAGGTGCAAATCTCCTGGCTTGTAAACTCTGGGTGGACTCCAGAAGTTCTGCAACCCTCTGTAGAATACTTACACATTAAGCTTTTACTTTTCTTTTGAATCCAACGACATAAAGTCGCAGACGCTGACCGTGTTCTCCGGGGTGATCATATCGTTGGCTTAGATTGACAGTATTATGTAATTTGATTGTTGCAAATTGTGTGGGTGAGGTGAAATGTATTCTAGCTGTAAATTTCAGTGACCACACAGCCTGTAAACCAGCTGGTGGGCTAAAATTCTGAGTAGTTCTCGTTCCCACCTGCTGCTTGACATTTGAGCACTTTAATTGTTTCTCTCTGAAAAGACTCAGTCAACGGGGACACCCCAAGCTGAGGTTACTGGACTAAAACGCTTCTATTGACAAACCTGCCTTCCTTTTGTGTGGCACACACATGAAATATTAAGAGGGCTGCCATTGTTTAAGGGATTTTTTTTATTTTATTTTACTGCTAGCGAGGTAGGCTTCCACTTTCAGGAAATTCGCCTGAGTTCAGCCTTTGTGCTTTCACTTTAATAAATGCCTTTCAAACCAAAGTGTGAATTAAACCTTGAGATTGTTGTAGAATGACAGTAATGACCACCAAGGCCTGATCAACCGCTTTACACAGAAGACAAGGAAGTCATTAAAGATTCCGCTGCACATTTTTAATTCAGCTTCCATCATTTAAAGCCTCTTTCCTTTAAGTACATCTGAAAAATCCAGAGTGGATGCCTATCCATCCAGCTTTTTGTGTTTGTACGAGATTGTTTTTTGTTGGAGTGACATGTTAAGGAGGGAATCTCAGATATCTTTCTTCCTAAAAATGTCCCCAATCACAATAAACACACAGTTCTTCCAGAAGTTTTTGAGTCGCTGATCAGATGCCTGAAATTCCTCCACTTTTTGAAGCGGAGGTGCAGTAGCTGAACTTTGAGTTCTCATCAGGTGACTCAATGGTCGGATTGCAGTCGAAATGTCGACACTTGGTTTCGGGACGTTCAATTTCATACACATAAGACACACCAAACGTCGCCTTGGAAATTCCTCCTGCTGACAGTGTACACTGTCATGGTGTTTTGGCGTATGTGTGTTTTACAAAAGTAAAGAGAGCGATCACGGAAGAGAGGACCGACTTCACAAGTTGATAGGAAAAGGAAATAATGTCAGACGAGCTGCAACATCTTCCATGTTATCGGGGGGAAATGAAACATACATTTGTTGTCGGTAAGATGTTCTGAGGGGCAGCTTTAATGTTTTAGTCTAAGAATACGTAGTTGGTGTACTGCCTGGGACATTTGTTTGTCAAGGCTATTCTCTTGCAGAAAAAACTGGCTCCTGGAAGTTGAATTGTTGAGGCTGTTTTCATGTAAACAAACACACCCGTGAAATTCTGACCAGTCATTCAATAGTTTCGCATGGAGATGGGGCAAACGGTTCGCCAGGGGGGTTGAGTACAAAACAACATGGTTTTTGTCATGAAGCTGCAACAATGAGAACAGATTTTAGTCCTTTGGCTTGGCCATGCAGAGCCCTTCAGCTGCTGAATTAACTCCGAGGACTGAGTCCACCAATGCATGTTAGGGTCTGGACTAAATCGAGAGCTTTGACAGGAACATTTCACAACTCTATCACATCTCAAAGGACGTGTAGCTCCGTACTAAATCAACAGTGAGTGGAAGTCTCTGTCAGTTGAATAACTTTTCACTTTTAGAGAAATTAAAGTCATACAGACAGCAGTCCTACCTGTAGATTCCAGGTGTTTTACTTTTTAAATGCCTGTGGTGAGGAGTGAGCAGCCCTTTAGCTGTTCTGCTACATGCTGTGGATGCTCTTGGATCTCCCACATTTATCCTCAAACCACAACTTTTGCTGTTATTATTTTTGTAAAGCGTTGTGTTTTTAGCAGGTATCCCTGACTCTGGGCTCATGTCTGTATCTTCAGCCCATTCTCCTACCCCCAACCGGTCAAGGCAGATGGCCACCCATCCTCCGTCTGATTCTGCTGAAGATTTCCTTCCATTAAATATCCTCAGAAACACATGCTACCTACTATATGGTCTACAATTGCTAATTAAAGAGACATTATCATCAGTTGACTTTTTGAGCTAGATAACTTTTTTTTTTCCGTTTACAAATTGCCATATTTCTACAAAATACAAAAAAAATAACTCCCACTTGTTAACAGTGTACCAAAGAAAGTATATATAAACACTGGAGAGAGTAATGTTGAGACTATAAAAATATTACAGTTGTATTGACGTTAATATTGGCAGCAGTAGTCATGGTGAACGTGGATCGTCTTGTACGTTTTCACATTCTTGCTTTAAATCATGAACATGGCAAAAGTGTGACACTGTGGCAACATCTATATAACTATTTTATCACGCTGTCAACATCTCATGCCACCCAATAAATTGTAAATAAACCAGCCTCCTTTGTGCACAAGGCTTGTACCAAAGCAGAACAATTCACCAATTAGTAGGTCGCCATGGACACCTGGTCTGGAGGCAGGTTGAGCTCCCACCTTTCAGTCAGCTGCTGCAGCTCAGCCTCTGCTTCTACAAACTGTTGTAAAGCAGTTTCATCACGGTTTATCCTCCCTAAGTGACTCAATCGTTTGGCCCGGGGTTCTGCCCAGAATCATATCAGTGTTTTTACTCCTTAATAAAAGCACTCCAGCAGGTTTGACGCCCGTGTCATAAAGTCATAAGTGATCTTAGTAAAGCCGCATCCAGCCTCAGTTAACCGTGCTCTTTCATCAAAACCACATTCGAGGACGTTCCACTAATTGGATGCTCTATTATTCATGATAGCTGAAGTTTTCCTTGGAATGCTATGTTCCAACAATAGGGGAGCATTGGTTGTAAGCAAAGATTTGTTAATATTTCATCAGATGGACCCATCCGTTCATGTCCACTCGCCGTGCACAACAACAAGCGCTTGCGGCGAGGGATGAAAGCAATTAGGCGGACTTCGCCGACAGAAGGCCCCTGGCCCCTAAAAGCTTTTCACGTGTTCCTGGCGTCCTCCATTCACTGCCCTCCGCGGCTCGTTTTCACAGCGGAGAGGGCCGACGTCGCCGTCCCTCGGTGTCGCTGGCAGAGGTCGCCGCACGGCAGGCCTCTTTGAGCACAATTTCAACATCCAGTGCGCTCGGCCCTGATTCCCATAAAGCATTCATGATTCATCTGGATTTTATATTATAACGTTTTGAATTTTTCATGCTGCTCCCCCTTCCCCAACCACCACCAGCACCCCATCCTACTTTCCGCCACCACCCCTTTTTGTTTCTGATCTCGCTAGGATAAAAAGGAAGACTTAAACATTGTAAGAGGGGGGAAAAAAAAGAATTCCAATGTGTCATTTTCACTCTCATACATGCACACACACAGGGAAGAATGTGTTTTCATCACCACCACCTGCTTTTGTATACTTAAGGGTATGTTTTTTTTAAGGCAGCTGATTCATGAGGAATGAGCTGGATGTATCAGAGAACTCTCAGGGTGTTTTCACACTTAATAGTCTTGGATAGACTCTGTTTGACTGGGGACCAAAATTGCAACATTTGTTTCATTTTCAGATGCTATAATTCACTTTCCCTCTGCAATGTGTCACATAGTCAAAATGAATGGAAAACCCTGTTCCACCTGTGGTGGCGCTGCACCAAGAACTAGTGAAGGGAACGACATGAAAACCGCTGAAGAAGACACTTCTTCACAAAGTTTAAACAGAAATTGAGTGGCATCAGATTTTAGCAGTTGCTAGATTTCTCTTTTGTCTTTGGCAAAACACCACGAGCCATTTCTCCTGTTAGCGCTAGACTTTTATGTTTGTTTTGGTTGCGTTTACCCAAAATGCCCTGAACTATAGTTTGCTTCCTGCTTTTGGAGCGGTCTCTGGTCCCCTTGGCATTCACTGGAACTGAGACCCAGAGTTTCCTTTTTCGGTCCACATTAGAGTTCAATATTGCACATTCACATCTCACAAACGAACCAGACTTTCTAAGCAAACAAAATAAAGTTTGATTAAACCGGACTAAACAGAATGGTAGACTTGATTTAATTGGGGACCAAAATTGTAACATTTGCTGAGGTTGACTTTACCACAGTGTCATACAATCAAACCCTTTGAAAAATCTGTGAAAACCTTTGAAGAAGACACTGAGCGCAATTTCCCTCTCCACAAAATCAAAACAAAAACAGAGTGATGTCAGACTGTAGGATTTTTCTTGTCTTTGGCCATTTCTCCCACCATAACTAGACTAGCACCTTTGCTTTGGTTATGTTTACCCAGTATGCCACGCCCTTTGGTCCTCTTCCTGTTTTTGGAGCTGTCTTCGGTGGCATCTACATATACATTCGAACTGCATCAGAGGTCACGTCAACCGAACCGAGACCGAGGTTTGTAGGGGAACCAGAGTTCCCTCTGTTGGTCATCAGAGTTTGATTATGCATTCACACTTCCCTAAACTAACCGGAGTTTCTCGACAAACAAACTAGAGTTAAATTAAAGTGAACTAAACAGTGTTGGTGAGAATGCGTCCTTAGACACACAAATGCATGGAAATGCTATTATTAGAGGGACACAGGTGTCCTCTCCAGCCTCCAGGATGAAGTACGGGGAAGGTGGTGGTTTGTGTTCTGGCCTTTTGCACCCCATCTCCTCTCTATCCCCTATTATTCCAGCTACCTTTTTGTTCTTTCTGCAGAAAGGATCATTAAACTGAAATGATTCATTTGCAGGAAAGGTCAAAGCCACAGTCTGTTGGCACCCAGATACCAGAGTCGGGGACGGTTGCACAGAGTGAGAACAGGGCCATTGATTCTCCATCTTTTTTTGTGATTGAGGTGAGCAACCCTGAGCATTCTGCTCAGGAGTGATGACAATCATCTTTAATGCCTGTTACAGGTGAAGACACAGATCTCCAAGAAAATGTCACATCCTTTTGTTTACTGATGTTGCTTTTACTGTGTGAGGCGTTCATGGAGAGTGAAGAGGAGGAGCTCAGGGAGCAACTGATGAGAGGAAAAGAAAAGAGGACTGCTGTCTTTTAAGGGCCTGAAATAGGCTGTCCACCTCCCACCCCCTTTCACACCACACCATCCGTTTCCAGAACTGCCTCCTCATTGTCTCTCCTCCTCCAGCCCACGTGCGCTCCAAGCAAACCGCTGGAGCCCAATGCACATCCGCGAGCGCGCACACAATAGCAACATCCGTTCTTAAAGAGATTACTCCAGCAGTCCCGGTTTGGCTAATGGGACGCGTTTCGGAGCAGAGGCGCAGGGATAAGCCGCTTGCAGCCGCCCGCAGCATTTCGCGTACGCTTGGATCCGTCAATAGGAGAGGAGCTTCCCAGGGAGTGGAGCCAAGCGCGGAGCCCACGAGAGCACGCGAATCCTGCAGGAATCCGGAGCCGCTTCTGCAACCACGTCAGAGGCAGGGGCCAATTAGCAGGTTTCAGATAATCATAAGCTTTTTGATTTGAATAATCAGATTTGGGTAATCAGAACCTCATTTACAGTGGCTAATTCTCAACCACTGAATCGATGAGAAAATGACGTCCGTATTCAGATGCAATCAGAGCCATTCTCCTCTTATTTTCTTTATTCATACTTTTTTTTTTTCCTGGAAATCCTATGATTTGTCTCCAACATCAATGATAAATATGGGCCTGTATGAGACCCTCATGGTATGATGACCTTGAGTTTAGGGGTGGGTGATATGGACATAAAGTGTTATCACAATATTTTGATGTACTCTGTGACAACAATAAAAGTTATGATAAGAACTATTTATTACATCTTTTTAGGTAACTATATGACTGTGTGTCACAGCAATTATAGCCCCACAAACACAAATAATGCTCTTGAAAAACATTCCCCTGTGTTATGAACCTTTTTATTATACCAGTCTACTCATACTAGCTGTATTTTCAAAAATATTGGTATTTATTGGTGCTTTCATTGAACAAACAGTGGAGAAGATAGTGAAACTAACAATCCTGATATAAGGACAAGCTCAGGAGTTTTTAAACATTATTACCTGAATTTATTGTGGCAATAATAAATCAAAATTCTTATAAGAAATTTATCACGGTAGATGATACCGTAAATGACCATGACTACTTGAATTAAAAGACAAAGAAAAAAATGACAATTATGTAATGAATTTTAATTTTATATAAAGCAGAAAAGCATATTTAATTCCTACAACTGTTAAAATTCTTGAATAATCTTTTGACATTGAGCTTAAGCTTAGTAGTAGTTAAAAGTAATTTTAAGCTTTGTACATATTTTGTTAAAAATAAAGCATAATTTGTTATTTTGGCTTTCTGCTTATAAGTAATACCAGAGCATAGTAAGCTAATCAAGGCTGCTTATTTATTTGAAAGCCTTCAGTCATTTAATTCACATAGAAGACACTTATAGATTACTAGTTGTCCCATTATTTATTTATTTATGTATTTATTTATTCATTTATTTATTTATTTTTATCTGTACCACCCCAACATCTTTACTGGCGAGGTCTGGCCACCTCTATGAAATGTAATTTCACAAAACAATCTGTGGATACTCAACCAAGAACAGACAGGGCTCCACCCATTCATGGTGTTCGTCTATATCACAAAAAGCCTGCTGATGCATATTCCACATATGCCAATGATCATATTGGAGCCACTTTGCCACCACCTAGTGGTCAGGTTATGCACAACTGTATCCGATTTAGCTAAAGTCCTTATTAAATGCCTACATTTCTATCAAATCTAGAGGAAATATTCAATAAATAATCTCTCTCTCTCTCTCTATTTATATATATAATCTGTTGGTAAAACCAAAATATCACTTTTCAAAGTAAACAGTAAACAAATCTAGTCAATAAGGCAATAAAGCCCTGTCATACCTTGACATCAGTAACCCGGAATACGTTATTGAACAATTATTAAATTATCAACACAGGGCAAAACGCACACAGGTTTAACTCTGTTACAGCTGCAAATTCATCTCCTAATTATATAAATTATACATCATTTAAATTTAGCAGCATCCTGCTTTAGGAGACCAGCTCAGACAAGACAACGTGGCAGCCAGGTCTTTGAGGTGAACCACTTTAATTCCTATAAATTAGTTAGAGCAAAGTTCAAGGCAGAGAGCCAGATGATTTAGCCCAATAAGCGCTCCACCTCCACACAGCCAGCGCAGGCCAAGCCCCGGTGAGCGGCGCAGAGCGAGGCGGGCAGGCGGGAGGAGATGAGAGGCGAGGGGAGGGGAGCCAGTTAAGCGAGGGCAGGGATGGAGATTTACACTTAATGAGAGGTTGGGAATTCTCTCCTGTTTTTACATTTTATTTTAGCCCCGAAACAGCCAGACTGCGCTGAATGACAAACGCTGACAGGGGAGCGTGCTAATCATAGCGACGCAGTCCTGGGTGCAGCCGTAAAGGGGAGGAGGTTTAGAGGAGGGGGGTGGGGGGTATATGCTAGGAATTAGCAGTGATGTAGAAGCTCGGGGAGAGTGGCCTCGCATCAGGGCCCCTTCACCGTACAACACGGATTTAATCATGCCAAGCCACAGATGTGACTGATAGCGGCAAGCTTGTTATTTTGCCCAGGGACTCTGAAGCCGTGTGAATTGATGTGCTTTCCTGTTAAATTATTATTGCAGCTGATGCATGTACACAGGAGAGCGCGGACGGAGCGTGCCTTCTCATGATACGCCGAGCGGAAACCTGATTTCAACTCCCATATGGAAACGAACAAGGGGGGGGCGGGAACTGCAGCATGCAACAGAAAAGGCTGGAGTGCATTTCACAGCGAGTTGCGAAAGTATTTGCAGTCCTTCAACTTTTCCTCACTTGGTCACGTCAAAACAAAAGCGCAGGGTGTTCTGTTGTACCCAAATTTTGTAAAATTTTGAGAATCAGCTAAATGTTGCCATAGTAACTCTGGAGGAGCTGCAGAGATGCAAAATTCAGGAGGGATGTTCTGTAACCATAGATCATAGCTCTATAGGAAAAAGTTTTGCTGGAAGTTCTGGTTGCAGTTTGCAATGTCAGCTGATATCCAGTGTTTCAGCCTACCTGCACAATTGTTTGGCCAAAAAAAAAAAAAGAGCTTGAACACAACATCTGTATTTTGAGATCTGGCGGTGGCAGCATCATGCTGCGGAGACAGGTAAGCTGGTCAGATTTGATATGAGACAAATGGAGTAAAATACATGGCAATCCTGGAAGAACACCTGCTAGAGGCCGCAACACCGGCGTGTCTGAACCTTCTGCCATGTGGGCAAAAAATCATCACTCAAAAGTAAATGAAATAATGAAAACAGCTAAAATCAGAAAGTCTGCTCAGCCATAAACCAAATATAAAATACTCTAAATAAATACCTGCCTGTTTACTGTGAAATTAAAGGGAAAATAAAAAGATAGGTTTTGAAAAGATTAATATTTTCTGGCGCATAACATTTTTTATTTAAACATTTTAATTGATGCTAGGATTTTTGTTAATTAAAAAAAAAACAAAGAAGAAGAAGAAGCTGAGGGACCAAATTTGTAGTGTTTGGGACCTCAAATGCCACTCTGCAGCAGCCTTGCTGCTGCTCTCACATTAAAGAGTCTCCAACGAGGTCAACAAAACTAAAACTAAAACTAAACGGCCAGGTTTGAACTGAATGCTTTAGAACCGAAGCATTCAAAGGGTTGCCATGACGCAGTCAAAGTCCAAACCTACATCCAATTAAGAATCAGTGATGAAACTTAAAAACTTAGGCTCAAAGAGAGTCTCAGTTCATTCTGATTGAGCCTGAGCTATTTAACAAACAAGAATGGATGCAGCCTGCACAGCCACACAGGAACACTTGTGGCTTGTATATAATTAGCACCGTATCAATAAATGAACTCAGATTTTCTTCATTTTGGGCGATCGGCTGATATTTAATCGATCTTATCCATCTCTGTAAAAGTTTAAAATCAGCCTCTGCCTCCTTTTGCTGTGGTGTGAGAGAGGGCTGGATGACACACCCACCCACTGGGTCACATCTGCACTGCAACGTTAAAAATAATCACCCAGCTGTAGACAACTCAATGACTTAGTATCTATATTTAGCAACTTTTTATAGTAGAATATGGTTATTGGCCAAAATTAGAATCAGGATTTTTAAAGATTAGAGTTCATCCCGACACACAACGAGTTCATTCCACATTTCTCCCATTTATGTTTGTGAAAAATATAGAAAGCCACGTAGTTCTTTCTTCTACTTCACAATTAATCACTACTTTGTGTTGGCCAATCACATAAAACCCTGATGAAACACATTGACTTGTATGGCTATTACATGACAAAACATGAGGAGCGAATAACTCCCATCATGCACCGCGTTCTAAGAGAGACAGATACGCCAAAAGGTAAAAAAAAAAAAAAAGAAAAAAAAAAGCGTGAGCCGCTTCAGCAGCGCCGCTAAATCACCGGAGACTGGCTGGTTAAAATAAAAACACTTCACAATAACATTTAGGATGCGGGTAATATCAGAGTATGGAGGGGGGAACGTAATAATGCCTGTGAGGATAAGGTCACCTGTAAATTCAAAGCGCCAGAGATTTCAACTTGCTCAAATGCACACATAATGCGGTTTGGAGAGAAATCTCTCATAAATATGACCACGCTGACACCTCGGCAAATGTTTGCAAAGATACGGCTGCTATAAAGCCTGGCAGGCGCATTGTATTTACTGCTCCACACACACAGGCGAACACAGCCCTTCTTGTCTAAATATACTCCATCCAGGCCTGTGTCTGCCCATCTCATTTGAGTCTGTCTGGACCTGGACGCACACAGACATACCGGGCTTGTCGTTGATGGGAAGCTCGACGACAACACAAAGGCACGGACGACCTGTCAAGCTCTTCAAGGGCAGCGCTAATGCGATCCCACGGCTCCATCAGAGCCGTCCCCGCGCCGGTGTTCTATTACGGACCGGGAGGGAGAGAGATTGGAAAGGAACTGGGGGGTGGAGGGGGGGACTGTGACCACGGCCCATTGATGTAATGGCCCCACTGGCGTTGGTGATATACTATCCAGGTAGGGCCTTCGGGGAAAGAGGCGAACCCACCGAGCCAGTGGAACGGGGAAGGCAGAGAGAAGCAGCAGACTGGAAGCTGTTAGCATGTGTTTCTTTTTTTGTGAAATTACACGAGGTAAGGATGCCGGTCTGAGACTAGCAGCTCAATACGGATCTGTGTGGCACAGCTCGAAGGGAGATTATAGAGCTGTGTGGTGTTTTATTTATTTATTTATTATTTTCCAGGAGCTGATGTGGGTGTGAGAAAGCAAATGGAACCAAGTCCAACAAAAACACTGATGGGCTTTTCCCTTTCCAGGATTTAATAACAGCTTTCCGATTCAACCCTCTCTCTGCAGCTTTTTGGAACCTGCGTCTAATTTCGGGCTGCGTTTCAGAACGTATTATATCCGAGCCAATGCTCGTAATTTACGTGTCATAATGGCTATCAATCACCGGCAATATTTTGGCTAATATTCTCATTAACTCCCACTCCTCATCCATCAATCAAAGGCAGAGCCAGACAGGAGGCTCAGCTGCGAGGAGAACTGGATGCAGATAAAGGTTGGAGGGGGATCGGCGCTCGTCGCAGGCCTGAGTTGGCGGCGGCGGCCGGGCTCTGATCTGCCAAGCATCAACGGGGACTTTGTTTCCAGGCTCCGTTCAGGACCCTGGTCTCGCTTTCAAAGTTCCCATCTTTGCTGAACGCTCGGAGAAATTTCAACAATGTCACCGTACCGCATCCCATCAGCCCCGGGGTCGAGCTTACTCTGGCTCAAGAGTCGCTCTCTCCATAATCACCAAGTCTGAGCTGGAGACAGGAGGAGGAAGAGAGAGAGAGATGGATTTGGGATTTACAGAGTATCCCACATGTAGTCCCGGCAGTCCGAAGTGCATCAAGTCGGAATGTGATTGGTATCTGTTATGGCATTTAAAAACCAAAATAACCTGATTGAATTACTTTAGCTTTAAAGAGAGAAGAAACAATTATTCCTTCTGCTGCTAAAATAATACAAATCAATGATTATTACTGTGGACTGTTGACACTGACATTAGCATTGGGGACGTCTGCTGCTGCAACACGTTGAATAGCTTCGCCGATATGATAAATCCTTTTAGCACAACAATGGTCTTTTCCAGCGTCCAATCAGATGGACTTTTAAAACCCAAAAACGTACCAGGAGAAGCAGCTTTATCGTCCATCTCTCCTATTTGCGGATGTGCGGTAGATTTACAGGCGTACCAGAAACACAATACAAAGGTTCTGGACTTTTGTATGCAAAAGAGAAAACTGCAATTAATTGCGTTGAAGTTTTTTAAAATCCCATCCCTGGTTCTGTATGGACACATTTTTTCAGTGTTTTACCTGCTGATCATCAATTAAGGAAAAACTGACCTGTTCTGCTTTGTGGCTGGTGGATCCGTTTGGGGTCTATCAATGTGACATTAGCTGTCAGTCGTAGAGTAGTGAAGATATTATGCCAAAGTTTTGAACCAGCATTAAGGTTTGTGGTCCTTAGACCTTTAAGCAACGACTGTCAGAAAACAGACAAGTTGACTGGCAACAGGTTGACCAGTTGGGCTGCATTACGTTTTAACAAGCCAGAGAAAACACCAGCCATTAAAATGACTTTCAACAGCACAGATGACACCAAGCGAAGTTTTAGTTTTTAACCCTCGGTTTATGTCAATACCGTTAACCAGGCCAAGTAGAGAGCATCAAACAATAACGTCTGAAATGAGTTTTAGACACTATCCTGGACAAAGCTGGTGCATTAACAGTCCAAAGCCAGGTAGAAAATGAAAAGCAATTAAAACCTCGACTCATATGAGCTGTGAAAATTTTACTCTATGAGATTCAGAATCCAATAAATACATAAACACGAGCAAGGAGCAGCTGCTTTTACAACACACTGAACCAATTAAATCTCCCTGAGATCTTTTTATTGGTTTCACCTGAATGCACCACGCAAATTGAAAAAACTAAACTGAAACATTTCATAGAAGTCAGTCCCAGAAATCCCTCTTGAGTTCGATTTTTTTTTATTTTTTTTTTTAAAGGTAGCGCAGTCTACAAAATATTACCTTTAATTCCAGCAAAAAAAGCACCCAGCAGGTTTCCAGAACCGCTCCAGCTCGGTGCTATGTCCCCTCCGTCTTGTTGAGAATGCTCTCCAGCAGCTTGTTAAAAACGATAAATCCCATGTTTTTTTTCCTCCGAACACATATGAGGAAAGACAAAGCTATTTCCCCCCCTTTTACAGACGTATCCATTTTCTTTGCTGAATCAGTAATCAAAGCTTTTTTTTCTTTTTGGTCTGCATTACTGTCACTCCCTGCAATCTCACACTTCAGTCTGAACTGATGAATATTAATGGTTGATTACCGATTCTCTTTGTGGAAACACACACACACACACGCATACACAATGCTGCAGCGGATGAAAGCGTTGGACAATGGGATGAAGGATCAGTCAGATTAGTGCATCTACACTCCATTTCAGCCCTGGAATCCATCATTAGCAAACCAAACAGGATCTGTGTTAAATGATCTGAAGTAAAGGAGTTTAGAGAAGTCATGTCTAGAAAAAATAAATAAATAAATCTCAGTGCAGACTCCCATCAATCTGCCAGGCACTACAAAGGGGGAACACATCCGGATATCTCTTTGGTGCAAACGCAGCAATTTGCACGCTGTTTGTCTATTGTTCCAACACAGTGTTTTGCCTTTAATGGCCTGGTGTAATTGAGTTGCGTCGTTGCATGTTTTAATAATTGAGGCAGCTTTTGACTGGAGAGGCAGAACGGCAGGAGGACGAGGCCGACGGCTCGGATCAGGCGCACAGTCTGGACCTGGGGGTCTCTTGGAGACAAAATCGTTTCCTGATTTTTGGACAAAAATCTGAATCTGAGCAGTTTGAGATTCTTATTGGGAGTCGTCTGATACCGACTCAGAGCCAGCAGGGAGACATAATGCTGCTGCAAACTTTAAAAAGCACCAGTCTGAGGCCTTAGAGTCCAAAATTTCATTCATATTCACTCTTTCCAGTTTGGGTATGCAAAGTTCTCCACATAGGATATGAAACAATTTCAGATTTAACCATTTTTCAAAGTAGTTTGTGTTTCAAGTGTTAAAAGTTAGGATTAAACACCAAGGTTACAATTAGGTTTAGGTATTAAGAGCTCGATAGCAAATCATTTCTGAACCACACACTGAGTGTTGGGGCCTTAATGTGACACTGGCTGTTTGATACTTTCTTCATATTTTAAAGTTTAAGGGAAGCAGAATTGGGAGAGAATAAGACGGATGTGTTTAACAACCAGAAATAAGTTTAATAACCTTAAATTTATCTCTTTCCACTTATACAGTCAATTCAATAAAGTCAAATTAAAAGTGCCTTTTAAAAACTTGACAACCTTTAAACAAGTATTAAACAAACTTTTCATTAAGTCCACATTTTTTATCTCATAAAAATTTTTCTTTTTATTGGTCTGACATAATATTCCAATTTTTAAATGTCATCTATTCATTAACGGTCAGCAGAAAATCATCACAATTAGCATAAATTAAAGGTAGAAAACATCCATTTGTGTGCAATTAATCTATGTAATGTGTTTCACTGGTGATAAAGTTCCTAAAATAAACTGACTTTTCAACAATATTCTAATTCATTGAATGGGTCTGTATTGTGAGTGCTTGGAAGTGGATCGGCGTTTGGAGAGGAAGCAATGAGAGTTTTACCGGCAGGTATCAACATCCAGTCGTCTTCGAGTTCTGGCCTACCAACTCCTGCTCCGACCAATTCCAGGACTACCTCACATTAAAAAGATAAAATACATCCTGCATGTTCCGAAAAAGATCAAATGACAGAAATATTCCCATACATGCATCGAAGCGTGACGCTAACCTCTATCCGATTATCCAAATTAAATACATCAGAGGACAGGCTGTAGGTTGATGTGCTTACACTCTGAAAACAGTGGGAGTTTTGACGCCTTCAATGGAGAGAAAGAAATCAGACTTTTCAGTATTTGCGATACAGATCACCATTAATGCATTAAAGCAGACTGCGTGCTGCTGACCTTTTATCTGTTTCTTTTGCTGAGACGACATCGAAGCAGCAAAAATTCTGGCTCTCCAAATCCTTGAGCCTGTGCAGCTGCTGCTCATGGACTCTGTCTGCTCCAGTCACATGCATGCTTCCTTCTCGCTTCTGGAAGACTGAGTCTGTCTGCTTTCCCACATTTGCCTATTTCTGTTCTTAATGATGGGATATTTCTGAAGCACCTTTGGCTCATGATGAGTAATCCTTAAAATCCCCTCCAACTCTGTGTTCATTTTAAGCTACAGCCGAGCAACAAGCTTTCACAGCTGTCTCCCCGGCTTCGCTTTAACAGGTACTGTATGTCTGCCTCGACCGACGCCAACGGGACTGACGGGGGCTGACGAGCACGTCGCTCACTGAATCACAATGTCAGGAAACGGTGCGCTGAAGAAGAAGAGAGAAAGTGGGAAAAAAGAGGGCTTGGGGGCAGCGGTGGTGGTGCTGCCAGGAGAGAGGGGTAGTTGTCCATCTCTGTCTTCCATACCTCACCCCCTTCAGTCCCACCTATCTACACCTCTCCTGTCTTTATGCTAATGCTCTGTGGTGAGAGAAAACACAGCAGATGGAACCCTGGTATATAAAAAAAAGAAAATCAATGGGATGATCTCTTCCTCACAGACACCATCTCTATCTCTGGTTCACTTCGTCGGCGTAGGTGAGAGGAGTCGGGTCACGGGCGCGGATTAGGGAGAAGGAGTCGAATTAAGGCTCGGAGTTCTATAAACAAACTCTGTGATGGAAGGAGTTCAACTTCTGCCTCGACTTCCTTGATAATTGTCTGCGGCTAACACTACGGAGGAAATCTAGATAAACACCCAGAGCTATACGACCCTTTAGAATCCCGTCTCCCACCCACTTGATTCATCTTTTAATTAAGCGTGAGAAACACGGGGAGGGAAAAAAAGTGGAAAGAAAAGGAGACAGAGGTACAGAAAAGGGAAAGGGAGATTTATAGTCCTGAACCGATGCGGTGCCATCGTGGTCTAACTTATCTCAGCTCTGCCAGCCACACTCATGAGCACTTAACCTTGCAGTGAACGCAACCCATCATCAGCGCTTTGCAAAAGGGCTAGCTCTCGCTCACCCTCCCCCAGCACCTCTCCGTTCTGCACCCGGTCCTCGCACTGTCCTTCATCAGGAAGGTACCTGTGACTAACCTGCCCTACAGTCAAGTTTCCGTTGCATTAGCAGAGGCCTTGACAGAGAGCATCATTCACCATATGGACCGTAGAGTGTTTTTGTACCTGCTATTCCCTGTAGAACATTTTCAACTCAGGTAATCACAAATTCTTCTCGCTCTCTTTTTTCTTTTTTACAGAAAAAATAGAGAAAAACATGATTATGCAACAGTTTGTCAGGTGATATCCTGAGCTTTCGATGCTCTGGATCCCACAGCTGCGGAGGAGACCTCGCGTTCCAAGCTCACGTGCGGAACCCGTGGCCCCCGCGAGTGTTTGTTTCCTCTTGCATCCTAATGAGCAGCCATTGTCGAATCCTGCGGAGGCTTGCCTAAATGACTCGACTGAAAAATTAATGCATCACTTAACAGCGTTTTTGTGTCGCGTTTGCATGATATTCCGAAAACACAGGTGCAAACCCCACGTGGTGGCCAATCTTTAATTGATGAGGCCATATGACAAGGTTTGGAACAGAGGACGATTCTTAAAGTAGTTACTTGGCCAGTGAGTCATAAGCAATATTGGGGATGCAAGCTTGCTGTCCAATTTGAGATTCTGGTAAACTGTTTGCAAAAGGCTATTACCAAGCGAGATCAAATATTGCTCCTGGTGGCCTGTGTCCCTGCTCATGCCAGAGTGGTTGGATGATACTGTCGGGAGGGAGGGAAGGGAGGATGCCAGGCTGACTCTCCCCAGGTGAAAGTCAGCAAAGAGCTGTGAACAAGCTGCTTTGGCTGGGCCGGCCAACAGCCTTCCACCTCGACGCAGGGCCGGGGGGAGCAGGTGGCCCCGAGCTGCAGGATGGAAAATGGAACCTACGCTACGTGCTTCCTGTGCCATGCATAATCTGTAACACATGCCTTCATGTGGCAAAGCGGGAAGAGGGAAGGTTCCTCCTGCAGAAACTGTGGGAAGAACTAGAAATCTGCTTCAAGGGCATACAAAGGCATAAGCTAAAAATAAAAAATAACAGAAAAAAAGTGAAAATATTGCCTGGATGTAGATTAGCTCGTGTCCGTACAGACCCCTGCACTCCCCTGTCCTCTCTCGGCCTCCGTCCTCAAATCTCCGTCTCCCCTTCCCTCTCCCCTCTTTGACACCCTGAGCCCTCCCACCACCCATTGGGAAGAGAGCGAAACAAGGAGGAAGACGGACCCATTCAGACGGGCCGAATTAATGTTTGCACACGATAAGCAAGCTTAATATAACGCTGACAATCACAAACACTCACCCTGCCAACCAGGATTGGATCCCGTCCAGAGAATTCCTCCAGCACAAACATTTGATTCCAAACCCATCCTCTCTTGGCACGGCTCAGTAATCTTTGTCCTTCGCCAAGACCGCTCGCTGCCGCCGCCGACCCTCCGGTTTGTGCTGTTCTGGATTGACCCCCAACGGGGGTCGTGGAAATGGAGGGGACGCAAGTAATCCACACCAGCAGCAAGGACATCCACAGATCCACCAGCATCTCCTCGGACCTCTTTGGCATCCTGTCGCTGCTTGTTTTTTTTGTTTTTTTTGCTTGTTTCACTGTTTGTTTTACTGGACTCTTCTTCTTCTTCTTCTTCTCCTCCTCCTCTGTCCACCTCTTGCCCCGCCTCCCCCCTCCTCTCTCTTCAGATCAACAGCTCCTTCTTAGATAACAAGAAAAGGTTACTTGTGTCCTCTTAGAGCGGCAGAGCTCGCATTCATGGTGCGATAAAGGTCACCGGCGTGGCTTGGCGTGCCTCCATAGCAGTTGGTGAGGGGGGGTGAGGCTCTCTGCGTGGCGTCCATTGGCCGTTACTCCAACGGGGAGACCTGAAAGGGAGCAATCAGAGTTTGTTAGTCTCTTCGGACTCGTGGAGGGTCGCGAGGAAGGAGGAAGTCGACCAAACATCTGAACGAGTTATGTGTGACAGTCATAGCTAAAGGGAGTGGAGGTGTTTGGGAGGGGAAAGAGGTAAGGAACAACAGCGGCCCTGACCCAACATCCTCATCTCATTTTTCACCTTATCCTTCCTAGAACAAGAAGAACCGCACTCCGAGGCTCGCCGCTCCCTCCCCCGCAATATCAGATTGCTGCGTTAGTAATCTGTCGTTCTGGGGGGATTATCCCGGTCAGATTTTGAGGACTCTCGTGTTTCCGTGTGATTGATGTTGTGACAGGTTGAGCACATTCACACACACATTCAGACACCCCCTCCTCATCCTCTTCCTCCCCTGCTCTTTAAGTTCCAAGGTGAGGCAGGTGAGCGATGTCAACAGGACTGCAGCCCTCTGATATCAAAGGAAACCAGATGAGATTATTGCAACAAAAAAAGGCTGCTGAGAGGAATGTTTACCTACTGAAGCAGATATGGAATATCACACCAGAAGTGTTCTTTCATGATAAGCATGGACACAAAGTTGATGGGTTTTTTTTATATTTTTGAATCAAATTCTCTAACAATCTGATAAAGCAAAGCTGGTGTTCTTCTCTTAAAGGTTTAACTTTTACCAGCTGGGTGTGATTTCATTAGACAGGAATAAAGACCACACAATAATGCAGATGACATCACTGAGCCCAGCAGACAGTTTCCAGTTCCCAGGAACTTCTACAGACCCAGTAACATAAGGCTACTGCATTTCCAAGGACAATTATTTGAAGCTCAAAGCAACAGCACTGAAGTGTATATTGTGACCTGGACACCAAAAATTACATATTACAAAATAAATATATATTAAAAAAAATCTCCTAAGACAAGATTTTACAAACAAATATTTAAATACAATCTGCACTGCGTGTTTCTATGTCTTGCACCCACTTCGGTTTGGATCTGACTATGCATTTCAGCACCGAGACAGAGGGACAGTTCCCCGGCGGATGGCAGCCACGTCCAGGCGGCTCAGGCGCCAACGGAGAGTCGGGCACCAGCCAGAGGAGGTGTCCAAGGTGGGAAAACGCACAAGCTTGATTTATTTATTTATTTATTTCCGTTATTGCTGCCGTTTCTAAATCAAATCCATAAAGTATCTGTACCATCTCAGAGCGGTCTCTCTCTCTCACTCTCACTCTCTGAAGTTTCAGTCCGTCTTTGCGCATCAGCTGAGCGACTGGAGCGCACAAGCGGTCCGATTTGCGGGGGAATCATCCACATGCAGCCGGCAAGCATGACAGGCGCAGGAAGGAGTTGAGGGGAGGAAAAAAAAAATAAATAAAATGACAAGCTAAGTTGCAGAGCTTTCTGTAGCCCTGCTGGGTTTTGGGAACGGAATCTCTCGGATAAGAGGAGAAGAGAAGTCTTCTTCAGCCTCGCCGTGTATTGAGGTGTCAGTCTCCTACCTGACGGGGCTTCGCTTTTTAATGCAATGGTGGCTCGGTTCTACTTACTCGTGAGACTCGGATCCTTTCCCGCTGCTGCATTATTTTAGCGTTTTGCCTTCCAAAAAAAAAACAAAAACAAAAAAAACGCCAAAAACTCCATTAGGGTTTTACCTCCGAGGTAAAGAAAATAACTGAATAGACAAAAACCAAAATGTGCAAAACAAGCGCCTGGACGACAACAAAAAATAAGAAAGAGAAAAAGAAAAAGAAATGGAGAAAATCCGTCCTGCTGTTTGTCAATGCGGAGCGACACGGTGTTGGCTGCGCGCAGTTAGAGGAGCTCCGACAGGCTGGCTGGCCGACTGGGGAAGTGAGGAGGAGATGGAGGAGAGAGCAGCTCGCTGGAGGAGGAGAGGAGAGAAGGAGAGAAGGAGAGGAGAGGAGAGGAGAGGAGAGGGGGAGAAACCTCCCTCCGCTGCGCTCATTGGGTTGATGAGGAGTCGGGTCAACAGGCGCGCAAATGAACGAACGCCCGGCGCTTCAGCACCGGCCAGAGTAATAATAATTATTATATTAATAATTGTAACAATATTAAAAAAAAAAAAAAAAAAAAGGCTTATAGTCTCGCGTTCAAAGCGTCA
>CAEFZX010025184.1:0-27774 GCA_903066825.1 Alfaro cultratus
ATATATATATATATATATATATATATATATATATATATATATATATATATATATATATATATATATATAGATATATATAGATATATAGTAGCTATGGAGTACATTGTTGCATCTTGTAAGCTACAGCAAAATGCCTGTTTTTAACTGATTGCAGACTCTCTCAATGGCTGGTTTTTAATCTATAAATGCATTCTTGGGCTTGGCTGCTGTGGAGAAACTACAGCCGTTATATGAACTGTGGTTTTAGGACATTATTTTGATGAAGGTCCCAAAACTTCAAATTGAACTGGTTAAAAGGGCCTTTAAAATTCTCCGCCCCAGCCAGTAATATGCAGATGGATTTTCCATTGTCGTCTCGTATACCTTTGGGGCAATTCAAGTCAACTTTAACGGACAGAGAAATCAATTTACTTGGCTCCTGAAAGTGCCGTGTGATGTCTCCGGTTTATGCGTTTGAGTATTTGGTCTATGTTGTATTGTGGTCTTGGAATACAGCTTTTAATCTCAAGGAGTTTCCAGTGACGCTGAATTTCAAATAATTAGAAGTAAAGGTATTATTTTCACGAGTACAACAAGAGTGCGGCTCTCTCCTCTGGCAGTATCCTGAAAACGACAAGCATTTCTTAAAACGTCTACCTTTTGTGTTATTCTTTTTCTTTTTAAGAATGTTCCTCCTTAACTCCCCATTTTCTCACTAATTGGACATTTTTGCTTTCCTTTGGTAAAAACCCATTTCACTAACACAAAGGTGTGTAAAAACAAAGCTGTGTTCTAAATCTGTGATGAAAATTTTATACATTTCTTTTTTTGAACTACTCTTCTTCTGTTCCCTGCTAAGGCTGCCTAACCCAAGGCATTCTGCACACGCAACTGATCCGAGGACACCCGCTGACATTTACAGAGGTCCACAGTTTTTCCCACACGCCACTAATTGAAGTGCAACCAGATCTTTTTTCTTTTCTTCTGACTTTCACTCTTCCACTTCTGATTTTTCTTCCCTCAACATCTCTGTCGAGCTTTTAGTCATTTATATAGGACTAATAGCCATGTAGTCACATAAATGCTTGTCCTCACATTGAGAGCATAATAGGTGCCTTTAAAAGCAGTCCTGAGGAGTCTTAAGTGATATAAAAAGCTGTAGTTACACAAGGCTAAACTGCGATTTATCTCCATCATTGATGTATGGGCTTAAAAAAGTGGAACCTTATCACTGGTAAAATGCTCTACGCTGTATATATTTTAGGATGAATTGATGAGAACATGCATGCATTTAAACCGTTAACACCATCTACGGTAGTCAGGTCAATGATGGGTTCTTTACTGCCGGAGTGTGTACAGTTGGAAAGCATAAAAAGCTACTCATCAATTTTTTTTTTTCTCTGCCGTGGCATTAGAGATTGGAGGATTAAGCTAAATCCCTAAGCTAAATAACCATTACTGTTCCATCTGATTCACTGAAAACATTACGATCTCTGGCTCAGCAGTTACAATGTCAGATCTATAAAAAAGTGTTTCCAGACTGAGAAGATCATAAGACTTTTGTTTTGATAAAAGGTCATAATTCAGCAACAAGTTTAGTGGCTGTAATCAGAAGGGTTGTATCTATCGTAGGGTAACTTTATCAATATACAAGACACCTGGAGAATTGTACATTTAAGTATAAAACTAAAGGAGGCCTAATGTTTATTAAACAGGATTAGTTCGCTATAATCAGGAAGAAGAAAGTTATTGTGTATAACATGAACAGTGGACAACTAGTCCTATTTGCGGTTCAGCATTTGCAAATTCACCTATTTGCAGCTTTTTCCTGTGGAACGCAACTCCAAATTATTCATGGAAAATTTGCCAACTTGCAGATTTATTCATAGACCATTTATGGAGCATATATTCAAATGAAAATGCAGTGTGGGAAGTTGGGACACTTAAAAACAATGTTATTAGCTGGCTTCGCAAAGCAGCCAATCGAGGAGCATCATTGAGTTTCATTGGCACTGATTGGCTGTATCCCAAATGTAGATGTTTGCTTCTGTTGTAGGACTATAATCTTTTCCAATGTGAGTATTAATGCAGATTAAGGTATATTTGGTGTATAAACTATTAATATAGAGAGATATAAACGTTTTTAGACAATGGATATGGTCAACAATCCCACCAAACACAGAGGTCCCACTGTAATTATCAGTTGCTATGATAATTAGTCACTTTTTGTGCAACGACATATAGAAGCGTGACTTACTTAACACCTATTTTTGGATTTTATATTGGGGGCATCAAATAAAGGAGGCTGAGTGTATATTAAACAGTATTGGTTGACTATAACCTGAGGATTAATATTTACTGTGCGGAACACAATTAATAGAAGATTTTACTCAATGGACAGTTTTGATGATTTTGTTTGGTAGCCAGTTTCAGTTGACTAAATTCAGAGAAGTTGCATTCATTGGCTTCAACACAATCAATATAAACAGCATTATTGACTATATTTAAAGGCTTTTTTTTTTCAAAGGGTCTCATTTAATGTGTGCAGTAAAATAAGTTGGACTCACTGAATGCATGTGAATGAAAGACAAGGAGTGCACCAGAATCTGTTTTTGATAAGTCGGCATCTACTCCAAACCTGAGGGGAATAATATATATATATGTATATATATATATATATATATACATATATATATATATATATATATATATATATATATATTTTGGCTTCTGATTGAAGAATAGGGGGCGTTGTTTAGTGGCATGCGGGCATCTGAAGGTTGTGCAGACTAATGGGGATGTTTCCGACTGTGCTGGTTCTACCTAAACCTCAGAAGAAGAAAAAAAAAACAACAAAAAACGAAGTTACATAAATCCATGCACGCTTACTGCTGTGTGTGGGGTTGAAAGTGTGTTCTGATGAGAGAGAACTGTTTATGTCCGTGTTTATGATGTTGTGTCTTTACAAATCTGGCAGAGTGGCGGGGAAAATGCATGAGCGTGCGCTTGCGGATATGCTAACTTATCCGTGCGGCGCAGGCCACAAAGTTACCGACGGTGTGCTAGCTGAGGTGTGACGGAGAAATGCAGATTGCTTTGGGGAGCGGCGTACCCCGCCCCCTTCTTTTTCATTCTGCAGCTTAACAAATCCAATCCCACAACTAGGAGGGGAGATTCACAGTTACTTCCCTTACTGTGTTTGATAACAATGCATGAATTATCCCTTTTAAATTGCTTTCTGGATGCATTTTTTTAATTAAAACTGTTAAAGTGAATCAATCATTCGTGCACCCTCTTAGGACCCACAGAATGTAACTCACTACCAGTTTGTCATACACCACTGCTCCCAACTCCCTACGTTTTTTTTTATACTAAAGTCAATTAACTTCTTTTTTTTTTTGACTGAGGGAAAACACTACACTGACTTAGCAGGTTTAGAACAATCTGTATTAAACTTGTCCTAAACTGTCACATCTGGATTTAGAGACACTGAAAAGTACCACAAAGCAGAAAAGTTTTTTCTCAATATATGTCAAGAACATAAAGGTTCTACCCCACCAAGGCTCAACTAAACCACAACAATAATTTTCTGCTACGAAAGGAAACAAGCTGTTAATGTGGCAAGGCGCTAACTAGCTACTACAAGTTTCCCTCAAGGCCCGGGCAAATTGGAGTTCGGCGTAATAATGAGCAGACTGATGGAGCTGGTTGAAAGCTTTTATTATGCAGCCAGGAGCGGATGTGGCTTGTGTGCATGCATGCTCTTGAGTGAAACGGTTGAAGAAGTGCGTCGTCTGGCCATATTTTCACTCGCGGCCCGATTGCTTTGGGATTTCCTTTCAGTGGGATGTCGGGAGACGTAAACACGCGAGTGAAGAGACAGGAAAAGAACGACTAAAGGTCAAGAATTAAGGGAACGGTAACAGTCGAAGGAGGAGGCGCAAAGAAAGAAAAGTATAGATTGCTAACAGAGAGGAATACAGACAGAAGAAGCAAGGCGGGTTTGAGATGACTAAGTAAAACGTGACGATGAGCTCCATCCAACAGGCCCTTAAGAGACTGGCAACAAATTTAACCTTCCTTACTTGACATTTGATTGATAGATATGTGAAAAGCATGAGCTGGGGACTTTAAAGAAGCACATAGAAACACTGTCATGCAACAGGCTCACCCATGAGGACAGAAACAAACATTCGGCTACATCTCTTGAGTGAACTGTCATGGTGTTTCACCGCAAGCGACCGGGGATCTCGAATAGGGAGGAAGCAGAATCGTAACATGGTTTTGGTTTCTAGAATCCCGCCTAAATTGATTGATTGATTGACTAAACGGCTAAAGTGGCCACCTTACTGGAGGAGATCAATGGAGGTAAAATATCTCCAAAGCTTTTATTTATTCATTTTTTTAAAGAATTGAAGTCAAGAGCGGCAACTTGAAATCACCAAGTCTCCATAGCAACCGGAGAGTATTTACATCTCAACCAGTTGTGTGGGAAAGCACATAAAGAAGATAATTTTTTCTTTATTTTTATTTTTTGGAGTTGCTAAAGTTCTTTTACTGGAACTGTGTTTAGTTTGAATGAGACAAAAACTCAACAAGTAGTCAAGATCGGTTGGTGATTAAAGTAAAGGGTGAATTTTTGAATTTCAACAATAAAAACAACCAAAGACTGACAATGAAATCTTAAAGTGGAGTCTGAAATGGTAAGAAATTACTTAATTAAAAATTTGCAAACACCAATAGAAACGTTACCTCAACAAAAGATTAAAATAAGCATTTCAGATTGTGAAAAGCTAAAAACAAATTGCATCAGTCCCTTAAGGCGTTTAACTTGTGCATTAAAGCCCAAAAAAAGGTCTAAAACATTCAGAATATCCTACAAATACAAACACATCTTCACCCTCTCGAAGTCTCCAGACTTTCACACAGTGAGTAAATGATGTTTTATCAACTAAAGCCCAGGTTTTTAGATAGAAGCCAGTTCTACCCAGCTTGAATAGATTGTTTTTCAATAAGCCTCCCTTCTGTTTCCAATGAAAGGAGCTACAGTAATTCTCTGATGTGTCAGATCGCTGTAGTGCTAAGAGCAATTTCTTAATCAAGCAAGAAATACCAGGATTCTGCTGTGATTTCAATAAATAAAAGCCAGCATGAAACATTGGTGGGATCCAATTTCCATTCTGAAAGTATTTCAGTGGAAAACTGCCGTTTTCAGATTTGTTATGACACGCTTTAACATTTCAGGTTCCATTTTAAGCGGGGCTTTGTTAACATGAGGCAGAGTGGGAGACAGTAATTTATGCATTATGTACTTTAGTGATTCTAAACTGTTGCTTGATGAAAGCTGAAGCTGACTCACCTATGTAAAAACATACTTGTAACACGCTCTCTGGAGACTTTATTTAATTTTATTTTTATTCACTGACAAACATTTCAAAGGGCTCCAAGTAAGTTTAAATGTTGAAATTACATGGTTCCCCCCACAAACTCAAATTTACAGAGTTCTCTGTGTTTTTTAAAGTCAGTTTTTGAAGCGAACACAAGAAACTTTAGGGAGGATTTTCAACAGGAGTCAGACTTTAAATATGGAGTCTACAAAAACTGGATGGATGTCGACATGGAAAGATGGACGAGTAGACAAAAAAATCATGAATGACAGATGTGGACTTGGATTGAAGGATGAGCATGTAAACCACATTAGAAAGTTTGTAGTAAAACTGATTGTGTTTAATAAAAATAAAAAAAATCATTTTCATAATAGTGTGTGATTAAATTTAGTGTTTAAAAGCCATAAAAGCTTTGGATTAAAAGCTGAACTTACTGCAACAAATACATGTTAAGACAGGATAAAAATGTATGACAGTGAATCTTACACAGTCACCCAATAGAATAAGTGGTGTCAGGTTACCTCAGCCAATCAGATTGGTTGTCCCGCCTTTTGTTTGCATTTTGAGTGTGCTAGTCGGCGCGTCGCACAGTAACAGCTCCGCTGTGATGAGAGAGCAGCTTTCTAAATTTGCCCGAGGTAAATCTTGTGCGTAGACTGAATACTGACGATAGTTTTTCAAACACTATTACTTATCCTGAAGGCTCCGGACATTCCTAAGATCTTCTGAAAATGGTCTAAATCAAATGGAATATGTCCAATAGTTAAACACTACATTTAATTTTTGCTACTTGTAACGAAGTGATGCGTTGCCGGGCTACAAGCATGTGGAATGATCGATGGAAAGGTGAGCAGACAACATCTGATGGACGGATTAAACTTTCATACAAAGGGGCAACCCCTACTTTTCCAGACTGGGATATGGAATATTACGTGAACAGAACCTAAACTACAGAGTTCTGCTTTTATTCATTCATTAGAAACCTTACTTCCAAATCCCAACTGTATCAAAACTGTAGTTCAAAGTAATCGGTCTTAAACCGATCTGAATATCAGTAATCGTGTCTATTTGATAAAACATAACCAGCACTTACAGCAAAAGAAGCACCTGGCCGTTAATCAAAGTTTGCCGTACATAAAAGTATTCTTTTGCTTATTCCGCTGCTACCAAGTTTAATCTGTTCTCGCTTTCATTGCCAAGCTGATCCTCTCCTCCCGCCACGCCTCATCTATATCAGGATGGATTATTTGCCCTTGGCACACCACTTGGTAGTCTGCATGGCAAGGCAGCCGGTAAGTGGATCTATAGGAAGCTGAAGGAGAAACGTATTCCTAAACTTATCCCTGCTTGTATATTTGTATGCTTGCAAAATAGCCAAGTTATTAAAATGTGAGCAGGTACTATAAATAAAAGAAACAAAGGCCTGGGCGTATGCAGAAGGTAAAGAGTACAGAGAGGTAAGGGTGAATCGTAGAGTGAGCACTATCTGAGGGAGCTCAAAGGGGCCTTTATGTCGCAGCAAAAATGGCATTTAGGCAACAAGGAGAACAAGAAGCTCGGGCCTAAACAGAAACTACAGCTGCATATAAACAAGAAAACGTCTCATGTTTAATAAAGGAAGAAAAAAAAAAAAAGTGTTTAGTGAAGCAAGTTTTCCCTCATCGGCCTTGAGGAGCTGCATTAGCTGCCACGCATGGAATATATTGCTATATATTACTTGAATCACAACATCCTTCAAATGATGGAGGCAGAGAGCGCTGCATATATATTACTCCATCTTCTCTTTCGATTTCTATTTTAACAATATACAAACGTACTTTCTAAGGGGTTTGTAATTACTGGATTATTCCAGTTGTGAAGGTTTCACGGGGGTTTGTTAGGAAACATTAGTGGAAAAACGACTTGATGAAGACCAAGGAAACGATAATATTGTTTTTTGAGACTGTTTTCAAGGAATATAAATGGAAATAATGGCGTCATAATAACGCAAGGACACATTCTCCAAGATCAATAAGCTTTAAATTCTGACATTTAACACTGGAAGTGGAAGGCATTTTAAATATCCACAATAAATAAACAAACAAATAAAATGAATAATGAAGTCTATAAACAAAACTGTCCTTCAAAAAATAGGATAGCTGAGACCAAAGAACCAGACTGAAGATGTTTGTCATCCAGTTTTTGGAGGAAAAAGTGAAAAACGATAAATCATTCAAATGGAAATTATTGAGTTTGTATATATTTATCATGCGATTGATTGATTAATTAATTTATTGCTTATTGCGACAGGCCTACATCAGAACTGAAGCAATACCATCTTACTTAAAAAGTCAACATGTTGAAAATTGTATTATTTTCTTCCTTCTTCTCAATTTCATTTTATTCTCTGTTGGTGCATAAAAGAAAAAAAAACAACAACAGAGAAGTCTGTTTGCCAAACACTACCACTGAGCTGAAATGCTGGGAAAAAAAAAAGATGGAAGACAAATGACGAAAAAGGTCAAAAAGTCAAATGAAGAAGAGGGTGATGATATTACATTTTGGTTTTAGATTTAGTGGTTGCTACGGTGAAGAATGCAGGTCTCCTACACAGAGCTGGCAACCAAAGTCACCTTCTGGCAGCTGGCTACTGCCATCTACTAATGCACTCAGAACTTCTGACCAGCACGGGTAATGACCAGGGAGGTAATGAAGAAGGATGTAGGCCATGATCATTCACAGTCTGCCCTGACGTTATTAACATACGTGGACAATTCGTTTTCATTTGCTCGGAGGGACGTGTTCGCCATCTACATTTTCCATATGCTGCGGATTTATAACACGCAAAGATGCTCGACTCTGACACCGAGTTTGACAGCGAGGGCAGATTACCTGAAAATCCCGCTCCTCCAGAATCTCTTTCCTCCACCTCACCAGGAAGGCAGCGCACACGTACAGGTGGAAGTGAGAGAAGCCTTCAGGTTCCGCCTGGAAACACGAGGAAATAATGAAGCATGAGCAAAAATAATGAAAGCGAGAATATCACCGCACTCTTTAAATTATAAAAAACAACAGGGACCAGGAAAGAGGGACTGCATATTTGTATGCAATATCTGAATACATTATCTACAACAGAATGACACCAGCAGCCCAAGGCTTTTTGAAGTCGTATGTTATTTAGCTGCAAAATATGTTTTTAGTTTTTAATGAGAAACCCTTACTTCTACATTTTCCAATAATTACGTAAAAGACTCTTAGGATTTCTTTCCTTTGCAAAAGTTAGATGCTTTATTTTGTCCTTAAGTCTCAAACTATTTTAAAATAACTTTCATGGCATCCTGAAGCACCTAGTGTAGATCTTTATTTTCATAATACATTATTTTTAAATGCTCAGATTTGATCAAAACCACAAAAAATGTGTAGGTATGTGGGAGTAAATTATATATGCGTTTTGATGAGGCAGATAAAAAAAAAGCAGGTAATAAGAATGCTTTACGTTAAGCCCACATTTCTGCTTTTATTAGCTGCAGACAGAAAATCATCATAATTAACATAAACATCAGTATGTATGTAATTAACCTCTACGACGTGTTTCACTTTGTGAATTAAGTTAGTGAAATAATGAACTTCTCAATAATCCATCATTATCAAGATTCACCTTTGTTTCTTTAGTAGCTGGTCTCTTCTCTATGCTGATCAGTTAGGAAAAACAGACATGAAAGTGTATTTATTAAACAGAAAATATTTTCCCTAAGTGATTAAACTTTAATTTGTCATTATGGTAATTATGGAAAACACCATTATCAAAATCCTAGAGATGAATGAATGAATTAAAAGTTAGGTGTCAAAACTAGATGAATGAATTAACATATGTGGAACGTTAGCTGGTTTACATATATTTACAAGCAAATGAAAAATGTTCATGTGTTCTTTGAGGTAGGGATACGTTTAACTGGTGCATTAAATAGAGCAGCTATACTGCTAAATAATAATAAAAAAGGCATAATCAGACATATTTTGAAAGGTTAAAAGCTTTTATAGTTGTTATAACGAGATGAGTAATTCTTAATATGATAAAGAAGAATGATACAATTGCCCCAAATGACTTTCAAGCGTCATCTAAAGTGTTGAATGGATGAACAGTAATTGCTAAAGTATAGCTATTTGTTACCCTGCTTCTTGCATGTAAAACTCATCGAATGCTCTTAAAAGATTTCTGCAGGTTTCACCAATTCAAATTTAACAATTGTTAAGACCTTTTTAAGACCACTGTGAATGGAATTTACGAACTTTGTCTAGTCAACTGGTAATAACTTTGCAAAAAAATAAAAAATAAAAAAAGCTAGCCAGCTAACCAGCTTCTTTTTTTGCTAGCTAGCTTTTTTGTATCTAGCTAGCAGGCTAGTAAGGGTAAGTTAGCGGTAGCCTCAACCGTCACAATTCACAAAATAGAGATGTCTGAGTGCAACTCAAACTCTTGTCTGACAGAAAAGTCCTGTGAGAACAAAAAATGCATACACAGTCCTTCCAAGACAAAATTTAAGACCTGTAATTAACATAATAGAGCAAACATTTTTATGAATTCAAGACATTTTGAGACTTTTTAAAGATGTGCAGACACCAAAGGCCTAAAAATCAGCCACTGTCCCTTTCTGCTGTGCCATGAGAGTAGACATACTGACAGCGCCGCCCACCAGGTTACATCTGCATGGTTAACAATAGCAACTTTCTTGCTACATTAAGTGACTCTTCAAACAAACAAAAAAAAATAGGTATTGGTCGAAAACAGAATAGACAGGTCAGGGTTTTTAAAGATCAGCGATCGACGAGAAAACTGCAATCGGTGCATCCCCAGAGGGCACCCTCAGTTTTTGTGTTTTAAATATAGTGAACCAATCAAAAACTGTGCAAAGTTGAGATAGAAATCGAAGCAATACACAAATCCAGAATGTTTTCTTTTATTTTGCTGTGAAATGTTTCTTATCAGCAAATGTAAATGTCATGATGGAAACAGCTGGAGTAAAGAGCAGCATTTCAAAAAGGAAATCCAGGCCCTGTTGGAACAAAGCTGAAATGGCACACAAAGGGGTTGAGTAAATTATGGTAATAATTTGATGCAAAACTTTATATAACATTTCATTTTAGGCAGCACTGAGAGCCATTCTGGCATCTGTGCGTCGCTGAAACAGTGTGAGCCTTTCATCACATTTCCTGCTTACGTACACAAGGTATTTAGAGCTGAAAATAAAAAGGCAGACAAAGAGGAAAACGTGAAATGGAGCCCATTTTTTTTTTCTGTCAGCAACCCAAATGTACATTTGCAGGGTGACAGAGACAAAGGAAGACACAAATCCCTCTTTCCACAGCGCCGCCTTTTATTTCAGGCCCTTGTTACGTTCGCCCGCTTACTTTTTTTTTCCCTCCCTCTTTCTGACGCTGCAATGAGCAGGGGGAATTAAAGAGGAAGGAAGACAAAGGATGAGATGTTCCTTGTTCTATTCATTCCACTCCACAGCCCCATCAGAGAGAGAATAATTACAGCCCTGTTGAATGGAAGTCACTTAGGAGCGTGCTCATCTAAAGGAAGAAGATCCCAGCATGGGAGTGTTTCTGGATGCAATCACTAAAGGTGTTTTAGTTGCATTTAAACAAACTAAAAGTATATTGTTGGTTGCTTTACTTTCCGTCTGGCTGAGCTGGGAGTGAATTAAACGTATGGGGAGAAAAGGTCAAATGAAAGAGTGACTTATCTCCTTTGGGTAGACAGTTTCGGTAATATTTGCAGCCGAAACACAGTTTGCTCTGTTCCCGAGACTGACAGCAATCTGAGAAACGTCCATCTCCGTTTTTACAACATGTCAAGACATTTTTTTTTTCTTTTATTATTTTTAACGCTGTCCTTCCAACTGTTTCACAGAGAAATTGCCTTGCAATACAAGCAGAACGAGACTATTATATTTCCAGAAGATCACAATCTAGAAGCAAGATCAAAATCAGACTTTTTTTTTTCCTCTAGAGCGACGTTGGCTTAGTCACATTGAGAAGGAAACCAAAAACAAAACACAAGCTGACATGTTGCTTGCTTCATCAAATTTAATTTGGGTAATTGCGCCAGTGAATCCCATGGTGTGGTACCTCACATTCACCCAAAAAGTGGCATTGAGGATAGAGTCGTACTCTTATTAAACACATCTCTTCATAAATTATTCTTCCGCTGTGCTCTCTGGAGTGTTGACGTTGATGGGATTTTAAAAAGTTCTGCTGCTGGAAAAGAGAGAAAAAAAAAACCCCGGTGAAAATCTGACTACCTTTGCATTATTTAGTTGAATAAAGTGAGTCGCTCAAAGACTGCTATTGGATATTGTGACGTCTCTGTGATGAGAGACAGTTGTAAGAAACTTGACACAGTGTGACAAAATAATGCAGCTGATACTTTACAGGTATTTCCTTCAACAAGGGGGCTCAACAGTTCAAATAAGTTTGTTAAAAAGGAAGTAGGACTTTTATCAATTTAGGGTTTTGTGTATCAGGAAAAAAGGACCTGGTCTTAACTAGGCTATAAAACTAACGTATAAATCAAAGTGTTCAACACATAGGGATTACACACAAGGATTACTTGAGAAGGATTAGGCCAAAACGGAAAAGTTGGATGTGAAATCTGAGCTCTAACATTCAGCAGAGCTTTTCAGTGGAGCTTTATCAATGTCTTGTATCTCTGGGGAGGAATTTGCCACCTTATATTTTTATTTTCCATAAAGTTTCTTTACTTCATTGAGGTTTTGTTGACATACAACCATCTGAAGGTCCCATTACTGTGTTTCAACCCGGCAGCGTGCAAGACTTTGATTGTACCGTCATCGCCACAACTTGATTCTTTATCTTTTGTACAGACAGATATACTGAGAAGGTCATGGTCAACTTGATTACTCCAAGGTTCCCAAAGTCCTGAGGAATGATGGTGCAGATACCTTGAGAAAGTCACTTAATCACTGATTACTCCTTGAAAATGTGACGGTTACATTTGATTTTAAAAATTGGATAAAAACATTGTTTCAGCCCCCACCATCTCAACATATAAACCACAACTATAACTGAGCCATTACCATATAGCTGCACGAATCTGACATTTTGAAAATAAATGTGCTTGATGAAAATGGCAATTTTAAGAAGAAGAAAAAAAAGACACTTGTTTTTTGATAAAGTTTTGGTGCTAAGTTAAGGGGTTTTATATGGCCATATCAAAATTGGTTTATTTTGCAAAACTTCAACGGAAACACTACCACGCTTTTCTTTACAGCTGCCAGGAAATTTGTGCATTAATACATCACTATTTATGTCAGACATATTGTGTTTTATAGGTCCTTTCATGCCAGAGTTGCACTGTCAGGTTCCATTCAGAAAGAAAAAGAGGTTTCTCCTTCAACCCCGTCAACTTGTATTCCTTTTTCAACAAACACTAATGAATTAAAGACGAAAAGTAATGAAAGGCAGCAATGAAGGAGTGGATTTCCAAAGATCCTTTAATGTGATATAATACACCAAGACATCAAAGAATGACCAGATTAACTTACTGCTGCGCTAATTGAAGAACCCCCCTTCAAAAACCAAAGACAAAAACCTACATTCGCAAATATGAGCAGGGATGGGTTATAAAAACAAAAGCTCTTGTTTTTATTTTATTACCTTTTGCCTTCCCCTCGCTTCCGAATGCATCTCCTGTTATTTCAGCTCGGCCTCCCGAGAGGTTGGACCAATTCTTTTTAATTTTAAGACAACAAAGAGTGTTTGTGCGAGTCGGGGAGAAGTAGAGAATACAAATAAAAGGCGTAAAAAGAAAAAGAGGAGTTTGCGAAGCGTGATGAGAGCGGCTGGCCGGCAGGCGTTTGGCCCACCGCTCCACCTTTGCGGCCTCAGTTCAAACAAGTGAATCAACACGAACTGGCACATGCAAACACAGATGGACGAGAGCATTAATGCTAATCAACCGCCTAAAGTGGAGCAAAGTTAAAATTTTTAGGGGGTTATTTAAGTGGCTGTGTATAACTCAGTGGTTGAGAACTTTGAATTCTTCTCCAGTTCTCCCTCTCCATCCGTCACACTGGCTGTCACCCCATCCTCTCTCTCTCTCTCTCTCTCTCTCTCTCTCCTTTATTAATATAACAGAACTATTTCACAGATCAGGGATGAATTACTCCTCATCTAAAGCAAGTTCTGCGGGCCGCTAATCTTCAAATCTTGATTTGTTAGCCAATGATGAGGAATATTTCACAGCCAGGGGCTGTGGCAGAAAAACGTTCACTTTAGATCAGTGCGGGCCATCAGTCGTGATGCGAGAGTTTAAATATGGAGGGTTTGATGAGTCCACATTACAACAGCGGAGCTGCTGGGATGTGATGGGACTCTTAAAAGAGGCCCCAATTAATCAGTCAATATGCATAATTGCATGTTTGTATCAAAGGGGGTATTTATTATGAAAATACTCAGATTATTCAAAACTCCATGGTTGACTTCTGATTTGCTACACCACAGAATACTAATAGGATTTATTTTATTTAATGATTAAAAGAAAGAAAAACGTATTTTTTAGTTATCAGCATGAATACAAATTAGCAGAACAGTCTAAAATTAACACAAAGTGCTAAAAAATTTAATACAGGAAGTATATGTGTAAATATATATGATAAGTTCCATTTTTAGTTAGCTTTATTGGTCTGTGCTTGTTAGTTTTGAGCTGAATGGAAAAATGTACATAGATGTACATTTTGTGAAACAAAAAACTACTACACAAACATAAAAAGAAAAGTGCTGTGTGCCTGATGCAAAATGCAAAAAACTGGAAAAAATAATGAAGAAATCTAAAAAAGGTTGTGATCTTATACAAGTAGAAAATGTCTTTTATAATGACATGCAAACAAAGATTTCTATTGATTCAAGGAGAAGCTACAGAGGCTGTTGCAGGAAATTAAAACAAATAAAAAAAAAACGTTATTAACAGAACCGACTGAAACGTCTTGATTCCAACTATTCTTCTGAACTGCTGGCGTGGGACATTTTTAGTACATGTTATAATAATTAAATTATAGGGCTAGATGAAGATAGTAGGCAGAAATGTTGAAATATGTCTAGTTTTTAACTAGGTGGCAGAAAAATTTAGAAAAAAACACCACAAAGTTTGGAAAATTAAATATGTTCTTCGTAAATGTGCATCCCTAAAAACTACGAATCAAGAATATAAATTTTTTTCCACACCAAGCTGTGAAAAAATATCTATTTTAGTTTCCAATCGAGCACAAAACAGGGAAAAAAATAATAGGAAAATTGTCCTAAAAAAGTGTGTTTTTAATTTGTTTTTGAGTTTAAACCAACTGACGAGTATTTGGGAATGTTAACATATTGACTTCACATTTTGCCAACTTCCATCAGCTGAATTTTGAACTCGTATTTGCACATTTTTATGATCAGAGGCGCAGTAACTGAGCGTTTGAGCCTGAAACATCAACATTCGGCCTGCGGCTAGCCCAACTCCCCGTCCGCATTTTCTCCCGCCACGCACTGCTTCACCTTCTCCAGCTCGTGACGTTCCCATCATTATGATTTTCAAAATAAAGTTTGTCAGGGGAGTCAAGGTGACTCCGTCAAACTCGTCTCTCTTGCGTCGCTGTGCTTGGGGTCCTCATCCCTCCTCGTGTCAGGACGGCTATGTTGGCTAAGACAAGGAGGAAACTAGCTGACAAGCTCGGCTGACCAAAGATACACAGGAAAGCGGGACGGGAGAGTTGATAAGGATAATGTAGGAGTGCGCGAAAGACGGGTGAGTGGAGGAGCAGAGGAGGAAGAGGCGCCACAATGTCACAGCATCTTTAAACTGCTGCGTTGGCTGTCTGACTGGTTTGATCCCTCCTAACAAAACCAGCCTCATATGGGACCGGAGCGATGCGCTGACGAATCTACTGAAGGCAAGGTGAGAAGGTGGATGATAAACGAGCTGTGTAACAATCAAACTGAGATTATGTGGTTGGTAGATTTTGTTATGTGTTTTTCGTTTTTTTTTTACTTTTCCAGCTTGTATGCTTTATATTTTCACTTTGCCATGACAAAATAATTACCTCTTTTAGGATTAACTCAGGTACAGAGAAGTTCAGTAAACAAAAAAACCTTTGAAATTATGATTCCACTGTAAATAAAGTGGGGGGAAAAAGAGGTCAGACCACGGTATTTCAACATACAGACTTTGACTATGCCACAGCAAAACCTTCAGAAAATTGTATTTTAATTGGACTTGCTGGTGTGGATCATACTGGTTCACACAGGACAAATGGCAGATTTAAGACTTTTTAAGGCCAGTATATACCAGTAAATTTAAGGCTTGTATCACAACAGAGATGTACAAAAGAAATGCAGGAGACCAAAAATGTGAAATTTCTGGGGTCTTTTTGTGGAATTATTTTTGTGCTTCTCATATGGTGTATGGCGCTCTACTGTAGCTAGCTAGCAATTATTAGCAGCTAGTTACTGTTAGCCTTAATTACCTTAAGAGTGAGGATGTCTGCACAAAACTCAAACTTTTGCCTGATAGAAAAACCCAGTGAGACAAAAAACCTACATAGAATATATAAGATGAAATAGTCTTGCCACGATAAAATTTAAGACCTGTAATTAACATATTTATAGCCAAAATATATTTTCTTAATGATTTTAAGTAATTTCAAGGCCTTAATTTTAAGACTTTTTAAGGTTGCGCCGACACCCCGTTGATCATATAAATACATGGCAGTAATCAGGTCCAGGAGTGGCTTTTAAAATGTAATTTTAAAGCTTTTCACAATTGATTCATAATCTAACAAGGGGCACAATTAATTTTTCACATGGGGCCAAATTAATTTGGTTACATTTCCCCACACAGCAAAAAAATATGCTTGAAAACTGCATTTTCTATTTACTCGAGTTATTTTCGTCTGTTGATACATTTGGCTACAAAGAGACAAAATAAAAAGCTAAAATAGGGAGAAAATACTTTTTCAATTAACATCGGTGAAATTCACTGACTCAGGCTTGGTGGCCAGGAAGAGGGTTTGTTATAATAAAAGAATGTGATATCTAAAAGGGAATATAATGAATGAAAAAGGAATAGAAGGAGTGTAGTGTTTCTAAATGATTTGTTTTCAACAAATTTTATGATAATTTAGAAACGTTCCACTTGTGCGCACAGTACCCTCCTCCAATGTGTTGTCTTGCTTTAGGCCATATTTTACACCTCTGCAAACAGGAATTAATGAGAGGAGGGAAACAGGCAAATATTAGCCAACTACAATTCCCCCACTGCCACAGATTTAATCCATTACAGCTGTTCGCTCTGTTATTCCTCTGTATTAAAGCAAATAACAAATCAGAAGAAGCTGAAGTGGGATAAAACCAGAGTTGTTCTTAGGGCTGCAGCAAACGATTGTTTTTGGAATCATATAATAAAATATTCCCCTTCTGTAGTAGCTAAAGTTAGTAAAGGAAATATTAGAGAAACTGCAAGTAAGTAAAAAACTTTTCATTTTTATTAGAACATTTTATTCTTTACAAATATGATTCAAACATCGCTGTTAGTCTAAAGTTTGAAGTATGGGGGGAAAAAATGCTTTTAAACTGTGAAGACATTTCACATTAACTTTCAATAAGTAAAAAGCAAACTTAAATTGAGGCATTAAATTACAGTTTCAAGTTTGAAAAATGAATAAGATTTTTAATACTTATTTTCACATCATTACTCATGATGAGCAAGTACAACAAGCAAAGAATAGAGCGGGAAGATGTTTTTAAAAAGTAAAAAAAAAAGGGGGGGTGTTCAGTCTGCAGAGAGCTGCTAATAGCAATTAGCATTAGTCAACAGCTCATTGGCGGAACGCAGTGTGCTAAATAGCAGAACATAAACTAGCGAAGTTTCAAGGCAGATAATTTGCCTCAAGGAATTTAAATAATCGAGGCCCTCCAGTCATTCAATGACTCGTTACATGCTTAGCTGTTTTTAATGAAAATGAGGGCGAAAAAGACATGCTTCTGATGTTGAAGGCAAACCAGAAATGTTACAATGCAACCTCAGGGAAAACACAGTGTCCATTTCCTTGAGGCTGTGTCAAGGAGAGAAAGAATGAACAAACTGTTTACAGTCCTGTCAGTGTATAAGACCAGAACATGATGTGCTAGTGTGTGCTGTGAAGAAATTCAGACAGACTCTGTGTGTGCCTGCGTGTGTGTTTGTGTGAGACCAAGGGTCTGGTCTTTAGAGGCCACTCACTGCTGGCGGTGGCAATGTGACCAGCCATTACTACAGACTGGAGACAAGGAGGTAGAGAAAAAGGTAGGAGGGCCACCTCCCACTGGGATGTCTCCCCCTGTCCTCCTCACTGAAGTGGTACGGCAAACTTACATTCAAGAAGGGGTCACTTACAAAACTTCAAACTCTAGATGGTACTCTGAGATCCACAAATAAGTAAACGTAAAAACATTCAGCAACAAAGGGCAACCTGCACGGTGACATGCAATTATTCATTCCCTTTCAACTTTCTTGTCATTGTATCCTACAATGTACATTTGTATTCAGTTCTGTCAATACAAAAAACTATAGAAACGCTCACAGCTGATGTCTTCATGAGAACTATAGTAAATATGCTCATTATGTTATGAGATATAACTATGTCCTCAATGCATCCAAAGCACATACAGTTACACACAAGGCATAAACAGACTAGCTATTAAAACTAGTCGAGCTTTGGTTAAAAGACAGCATATAATTATGATTAACTGTCCAAGAGCACATAAGATGTAAGTCTTGAGTTTTTTTTGCTATATATGGAATTAAATAATCTAGTACTCCACAAGCTAGCTCCACAGTATAAAACATATGGTGTGATTCATTCCAACCTTAATCCAAAATAATTTTCCAGGCCTATGTTGCAGTAAATTACTCCATTATTCCACCAGCAATCCAGGCATTTAATCACATTTAACCACCTGAATTTAAACATGGCCACTAACAATGCTACACAGCTTCCTGCTTGGTAAATTTCACTGCCCGCATAAAAGAAACCCATGCTTCAGAACCTGAAAATGTCACGGTATCCCCTTTAACAGCCATGCTAATGCTGTCACACTGAGCTACTTGCTAATTTCATGCTCCACGCAACAGGGATAATTTAGTCCCAGTCTGTCTGTCTTTCTGTCTGTCTGTCTGTGTTTCTGCTAAGGGAAGAGTGGCCAGTGTTTGTTTCGGTCTGAATCCTCCCTCCATGCGTCTTCCTCTCTGCTCGTCCCCCTCAACCTCCCGTCTCTAAAAATCAATTGACGGGAGAGTTGAAAACAGCGAATGCAAGAAAGGAAAACAGAATGAGGGCAAAATCGGATAAAAATGAAAGGAGAGGATGTGGAGAGGAATCAGTAGGCAGAAAGTGAGAGAGATGACTGATAGAGAGAGGAAAAGCTGTCTTGTGCTGGATCACACTCCTGAACAGATGGCCACACTACAGAGAGAAAACCACAGAGGAGACATTACAGTGCTCAGGTTAAAATCTCCCCTGAAAGATACAAACAGTTCAGCAAGGAAGGAGAAGGTCTTTTTTATTTATCATCAGGATGATTCAAAGCTAAAAATTCGAGCTCTTTCTGTCCCAACAAGGCCATCATCCTTGCACTGAATCCGTGTTCTTTGCAAGAACACCCAGTGTGAAGACATGCAAAAAGTCCTAAAATCTTTTATTGAAGAAGCACAATCATATCTAAAATTAAATATAAGCTATAACAATTCCGTTTATAACTAGAATACTGTAAGAAAGTGTAGAAACTTTGTTTGCTTTGATCAGATCTGTGCAGGAGGGGTGGAGTGAACTAAAGAATGAATATGCATCAAGGGAAGCATGCTAACTCTTGGTGTATGGTGAAGGATCTGTCATGTTGTTGTTCTGCTTCTCTTCAAAAACACATGGAAAACTTATTTGAGGAAACAGACATCATGAACTCTTAGAAAAATGACCCAAAACACATGTGGTCAAGATCCCAGACCAAAAGCCTCCAAAGGCTGGTGGGATTTGCTGAAGCTAAGAGAGCGTAAGACGACCCAAGGCTCTGGAGGATGTAGACAGATTGCGCAATCAGAACGTCAAACATTTTCCTCTCTGTAAGCTCCAAGGTAATGAATGTTGAAGAGTAATAAGTACTGTCCTAGCAAGTCTTTTTGCCTCTAACCCCTATTTTGCACCATATTGTACCTTTCTAGGAGTTGCCTGGAATGGTGCATTTTGCACCAACTATCCATCAATTTGTACTCCCCATGGACACCCTTTGTACGTGATAATTTAATGTCATTTTGTAGATTCTACTCTCAAGCCCCTTTCACAAAACACTTCAACGCAGCGTTGAGGTGCCTTTTTGCAACCTCTGTGTTTTGTGAAAGTGCAGTCTCCTACTCTTACAATGCGTCGGCTGCCAAGCCAAACGTGACAGTTACAGGGCTGCATCGGGAGAGTTGTACAAGGCCAGGTGGTCTTTGTGGATTGAGGGAGTGATGTGTCGATGTAAGGTTTGTGTGACCACCCAGAAGCAGCATTTACAAGTGTAACAAGACTCATCAATCATTTCCGATGACAGGAGTAAGAAGGTGGCATATACAATTTAAATTTGATGCATTTGCTCTGCCAAAAACAACATCGCTACACCGAGCTTCTCTGTCAATATTATTTTGAAGAGAAGGGAAGAACTATAAGATTTTTTAAAGAGTTATCAGAACCAAACGCAATGGAAATAGGATGCAATATAACATAGAAAATTATGTATCGGTTTATAAGGTTATTCAAGAGATTTAAGCATTTGAAAATCCACAAATTACAAAAATATATAGCTACTAAGAAAAATATAATTCTGTGTAATTTGTAAAATGTTCTATTTACGGGTGTAAAATGCAGCTGGGGAAGGATGAAATGTGGGTACAAATTGGGACAGGAGTAAACTCAACAAAAAGCAAAGCAAAGGATGATCTGAACACACAAGCAAAGGCAATTCTGCTGGGAAAAAGGAAATGGTCAAATTTCCTCAGAAGGTTGAGAAAGGAGGTGAGGGTCTGTGACACAGCCTGCCAAAAAAATGTTTTTGAGGACAAGTGCAAGTGTGTATGTGAAAGCTGCAGTCTAAGCAACATTGTTAGACATCAAATATTTAGCGTTATGGATTACAAGTACAAACTGAGTGTGTGTTGTTGTCAAGTCACGACAAAGAAACTACACTGTTTAATGATTCATTCCTGGATCCTTATTTTAGACTTGAGGTGAACTCGAGTCCACCTTATGTCTGCAGGTAAGAGAGAAGTCTCAGATTAAGACTCAAACCACTGAAGAATGAAAGCAAATATGAAAGACAATCCTCTCTCTTAGCATTTTACAGTCAGTTCATCCTCTTCTGCTAATCTAATGAGGTTGCACAAGGGAATACTAGAACACATGGCAACATGCAAAGCAAATCTTGTCACACACTTCAAACCTGCGATGTGGGGCTCCTCAGGGTTGTGATTTTGAGTCACTTTTACTTCGACAATATATATGCTTTCAATAACAGATTCCTAAACAGTCTAAGACTCTCATGTCTTTTATATGCAGATAATTCCAAACTAGTGACTTTCACCTGCAAGTGAAGCTAAAATAATAATGATGATGATAATAATAATAATAATAATAATAATAATAATAATAATAATAATAATAATAATAATAATGACTTTCTGTTAACCTCTTACACCAGAAGATCCGATCAATGCCATGTCATATTTCCAAAAATTGTGCAATTAATTGGCAACTGTAAAAAACTAATCTCTAGACAGACATGCCACATGAATAGTCACAATCTACTGTTTATTTTTGCTTTTTTGTAAATTAACATTATATTAAATTAAATATATAAAAAACATGACCCGGTTAGAGCAGTTACCTTCTTTCCGATGGAAGTTCAGGCCTTTCAGAAAGTAAAAAAAAACAAATAAAAAAAAAACAACTCTGATTCGTTCCTTCATCAATTTATTCATTGATGGTGAATTAAAAAAAACTGAGAGGAGGTTGGGGTTCTGCTAAACTCTACTAAGAATCCATTTGAGACAAAAACAATGCATCTCCTGATATGATCTTGTGAAACTTCTACCAAGATCTACCTACTTCGATAGCAACTTTGACTGTTTCACAAACAACTCAAATGGCCCGCTCCAAATATGCAGAGACAAGTCCAATCTAAACTCACCATCAAGCTAAAGGTGTTTAAAGCTAGGCTGGTGAAGAATATAGCTTCTGTCAGGTACCATCTGTCATGCCGCCCACAGTTGAGCTAGAGTTCATAAGCAGTTAGACATGAGTCATTTGCTCTTTATTAATTCAAGATAAGGTTTGATGGGACTTAACTAAGCACTTCAGCTGTAAACCACAACATATCCATGATTAATTTATCAACATTTAATAGCCCCTTTGCATTTCAAACTACAGCCTTTCCGTTGTAGGCTCTTATTGCTTCACCATTCCTTCTAGATCTAAAAAGCTCTCTCAGCAGCAATAAAATAGCTTCTAACACACTTTCTGTTTTGATCAAAGTTCATGTATTTCTTTGAAAAGGAGGAAGCCTCAGTAAGCTTCGAATCTGATACTGCAGCTTCACAAGTTGTGAAGACGTTACAAGTGCCTCGCACGGGCTAAATGGTGTGTAAGACAAGGAACATCTGTATTTTAATGGCAAGCAGGAATAAAATGTGAAGCATGTGACAGTAGAGCAGTAGAGAGAGCTGCAGAGATGACAGCAGAAGAGGTTCAAGCATATGTTCAAGTATACACTTTGTACAGCTGGGCGTATCACCAAGGGAGAGGATCCACTTCAAACCCTAAAACAGCTCTTCATTCCTCTTCTGTCGATGCATCTCACCTGATCAATCACTCTGATGTGGTCAAATGCCTCACACTCAGGTTCTGGGTCAAATGGAGAGATACATCATATGTACTCAACTCAAGTCCAAAACGCATTCCTGCAAATACACACCTACATACCTAAAAATCGATAGTAGGCAGTTGGTTGTATTGACAATGCCAAGCAAGGTTAACTATATGGACTTCCTGTAGGCGCCGCCTGTAAAGCTTTGGGTAAGGCAAATATGAAAAAGCACTGGGGTCATAGAGGTCAGATTTGTTTGGATATCAAAGATTCAGCTCCCCTTCTCTCACTCTTGCCTCTAAACATCTGGAGGATGTTTTTAAAAATGGCTTCCTATGACTAACTTCTACAGAAAACCTCCAATCTTCTGGAACTCAGGAGTTTGGTGAGCTGTATAATATACACAAGACTTTTAGAAGTTAAAACAATTCTAGCTATCATACAGAATCTTGAGTTTTTGCAAGAATGAAAAAGCTCTCTAAGATATTTCAACCAGCGTAATAATGTGACATTTGAAATTCAGAGCACGTTTAAAAGGCTCTTATTGTGAAAGGTTTGTTGTGTGCGCGCACTATTTGTCACCCAACAAGGAAATCATTATGCCTGCTAGCCGTGGTTTGCTCAACATTTCAAAGGCTGCATTAGCTGAGTCATCCACCTTCTGGCTGTTAAGGAACGAACCCCGGTCTCAGCTCATCTGAAGAAGAGACACGTCTGACAAGATATAAATGTTTGCTGGACTGACCAAGGGCATTTTTGTTATTATTCTCAGCAAACTCTGAAAACCCGGTAACAAGATAAACAAGCCAGAAAGTTTTGAAGATCAACATTTTACTGTTCCATCTTGCAGCTTTTGCACACAGTGCAATAACATGTCTTTGAATTGTTTGCGTTATTCATTAATATTTGCTGGAATCATTACACTATCTGGCCAATATTAGATACTTTCACAACCTTAGCAGAAAATATTTCTCATGTTTTTTTTATATTTCAGGTTCTACTATCGACCTATTGCACAAATTCTGAAACAATAAAAAGCTAAAGATGGTTTCTGATTCAAGTGTGGAAAATGTCACCACCTTTTCTGGCATCTACACCAATTCAGAACAGCCTTAATAATTGTGATTAATGTCCTGTTTTATGCGTATCGTGAGTTTTTTAATATCGAGTTTTATGTATTATGTGTTTTGTTTCCTTTTATGGTTTTGATTGATATAAGTGTAAGTGTAACTGTAAAAAGTTTGAGGTTTTGGAAATGCGCTAAATAAATAAAATGTTTTATTAAATGTATTATTAGTATTACTTTAGGCAAATCTAAATTAATTTGACTTGGCAAATTAGAACTAGCTGGTCATTTGAAAAACCAAATAATCTTTTTTTTTTTTAAAAGGTTTTGTTGGCTCTAGTGGCCTTCATTTGAAAGTAGTTTTACAGGAAAGAGGGTAATGAGAGAGGGGAAGACATGCGGCAAATGTCGCCAGGCCGGGAATCGAACCTGCGACCGCCGCCACGAAGACTAAGTCCTCAATACGTGGGTCGTGCTTTGCCCCTGTGCCACCACAGGACCCTGATCTAGCTGATCCTTTAATATATAAAGATTATTTTACACAACTTATGAGCTGTAATATCTTCACAATGTAAAATTTTAAATCAAGAATGTCAGTGATTTGTTTTGCATCTTCCAAAATTCTGGTTTAAGAAGGTCTATAGAAAAGAAAGATGTGAAGGTAAAACATTTTTAAAGTGAAAAAAATAATAATAAAAAAAAATCCAATATATTTTTTTTGTACAAGAACCATCAACACAAAACACATACGTGTGAATGAGACTAAGAGAACTGGCAGAAAAGTGTAGCTGCAGGAAGTAAAAGCAGTGAGAATGGAGGAGTGTAAGCACCTCGGGGTCAACTATCCAAAGCAACAGGAAGTGAATCAAAGAAGAGGAGAGAGCGCAGGCAGAATGGAGTCGAGAGCGTATTAGGAAGGTTTACAAGTAGTGATGAGCGGCTTAGAAGCAGTGGCACTGATAAAGGGACGGGGCGCTGAGTGGTGACGAAAACGGACGGAATCAGAAATGAGCACATAAGAGTTAAAGTCATGGAGGCCAGACTGTGGTGTTTAATGCATTCGGAGGGGATGGAGGGTATATGGGACAAAGGATGCTGAATATGAGCCTCCCAGGAAGGCAGAGAGCCTGCAGAGAGGGTGATAGGAGATAGTAAGGGCAGAAAGAGAAGCAGATGCCTTGCTGTGGAAACCTGCAGCCAGAAGAATAAAAAAGGGATTTGTACGTGTACACGTCTATTTAAAACTTTTTTTGTAGTGCTAAAGCAGGTCTAAAAATGAGGGTTTGTACACTTTTCAAAATAGTGAAATTTAAGCATTTTTCAAGGTAAGTCTTCAAACTCATAGAATAGTACTTTGGAGACAAAAGCAAAGCAATATAAATGACAATTCAATATATCATTATACAATTTATTACTGTAATTAATAATGTACTGTGCTAGTATTCTACATTCTTCAGCATGGTCAAGGTAAACTAAAGTATAACAATTTTATATTATTTTGAAATGTCTCTCTAAAACTTTACTTTTTGTTTTCAGGTGTACAAGGTGATAAAAAAATCTCCCAATTTCAATAACATTAAACGCATAAAATATAAGCAAATATTTAGTCCAACTACACAGATCAACAATTCATTGAGACATTAGGAATAATAACTTTTTTAAAAGAGTTCTAGCAAAGTTTTTTGGCATTTAGCTAATAGAAATAATTTTGGATCATTACAGGTGTAGTCAGATTTTTCTTCAGAGAAAGTGTAAAAAATGTCTGTATCTTTTTATTGGGGGTCTGAAAATATCTGGTTTCAACTATACATAATGTTTTCCAAATTTAGGTTTTTTAAATCAAACGTTCGAATGAACTTTATTACAAAAAACTGCAGTTTGAATATAAAGAAATTAGAAGAACTTGATATAGAAATGAAGCACTTTACAAACCTTGAGATCCTTGAAGATGCTTGAATTTGAATTAGGTGTTTTTTAGCACCCACATGAATAATGTAAAAAATGCAGAACAATAATGAAAACATAGTTGTCTTAATTGTAACATGCAGTGAAATACTGCACTATTTCTCCCCCCCCCCCCACTTCTCCTCTTCTTAAACTTTTCTTTGATGAAGGAAATGACAGGAAAAAAAGTCTCACACTCTGATGTGAAACTCTAAAGTTTTTGTCATCTCATCTGCATAAAACTGAAAACTCAGAACTACATGCCACATCATATTGCCATTTTGTCTTTGGGGGATGGAGGGGAAGAAAAAGAGAACGGATGTCGTCGTCAGGAAATAATTCCTAAACCCTAAAATCTCCTGCAGAGCCAGAAAGAGGAGGGAGGGGAAAAAGAAAAACGCGATAACGGCGGGCCCTGTGTGTGATCGCACCTGATACGTGTCCCACAGTCTGATCGTGCACCGCAGCGGCAGCTCCCTCATCAGGAGGTTGTTCATCCAGCGGAAGGCGAACTGCAGGTACTCCACCTCGTACTGCTGCATATGGCGGTGCACAGACTCTGGCAGAAATTAGAACAAAACAAAACAAAAAAAGACAAACATATGAAAACCTCAAAAACAGCAACAAAAGAGAACGGATGCAAAACGCTTTAGTGGCAGGGGTTTGGGGAGAGAAACCTCAAAGCGACACCATAGTGTGAGATTGTCTTTCTGAACTCCCTCTTCTCTACTACAAAACTGCTGTCATCGGTGTCACGCGCGCGACTCTTTCCTCATAATTGAAATGTAATTACAGAGCCATCCAAATTGTCTGGGAACGGCCTGGTACCCGGCGCGGGATGAGAAATGGAAGCGGAATTGTATTGTTAACCAACACTCCAGAGAAATTGCATGTCGCTCCAATGGAGACTGAAGTGCATATAAATTAGGTCAATGGCGTCCAGAGGTGAAGGCTGAATGACGGCTTACATGTAACGTATAGAGAGCATGTTAATTACTTCTTTGACATCTGCGCCCTCGGCAGAAGCTGATAAAAATTGTGTTGCGCCGACTTCTGACCCGTCGCGGAAAGTCAAGAGTGTCGGAAACCAAAGATCGGGACCCTGTCACTTAAAGAAGGAAAAAAGGATGGGGGGTGAAAACTCCAGAGTGAATATTAATGAGGCATCCCTCCTTTTCTCACATTCAGATTCAACATTTCAGCTCTGTGGAAAAAAATGGTAATTATTTCTCTGCAGAAAAAGAATCCATTACAAAGGAGTTCACTTAACGCAGTGTATTTATAGAGACATTTTCCACTTTCGTCACATTATAAGCTCGAATATCAATGCTTTTTTTTATGGCTTTCATAAGACATACAAACAATAAAATAAAACATGCAAATTAGTGCATAATTGTGAACGGGAAAGAATAATTTGATGCAGCTGCAAATCTCTGCCTGATTCATGTCTTACCACAGATTCTCAACTGGGTTGGTGTCTGGACTTTGACTAGGCCATTCTAAACAAAGGGCATGCATTTCCAATCCTCAAATCGTGTAGTTCAACATATTTATATCTATTTAATTGGCTTTTCCCCCCAGGATTGATCTGTATTTAGCTCCTTCCATCTTTCCCATCTTTCCATTGTAAAATAAGTAACGTCCCAACAGCATGATGTAGCCAGCACCATGCACGATAGTGGGGATTGTGAAAATTGTCTTCTCAGAATGTCTTTCATCCCACTCCCCCATGAAGGCTATAAAATAATGGTAGCTTTGCAGTCGTGTCATTCTTGTGGAAAGATTCGAGTTTTGACTGCTGTTTAATAACTGGGTCATTAAATTTGTGTTGGTCTATCATTTAAATAAAACCTTTAATCCAATAAAACAGATTAAAGGTTATGGCCGTGTTGTGACATCAAATTAAAGGGAATTTATTACATTTGCAATAAACTATACAATGGCAATTCCCAACGAATGGCACCTTAAGCCACTTTACAAGGCAGAAAGTTGAATTTTATATCCAATTATAAAGAGATTTAGATCTACTTAATCTCCTAAATTATAATTAAGGTTGCACTGATAAATGCAACTGTTGCCAACTTAGCTTCTTTTCAGACAGAAAAAAAAAGGCCAAAATGGGAATCAGCAGGTCAGGCTTTTCAAAAGATTGAAGTTTTCCATCCGATCACCAATCAGTGCACTCCCACTGGCAATACAATTAGAGTGATAATTATTTGTTTTCAAACTTTATTTATGAATTTTGACATGCAGTTTGACATGTCAGTCTCAACAGACAAGTAGAATATGAAAAAAATAGCAATCAGCCCAATTCAATTAGCCAAGGTCCGACCCAAACAGAAACGTGGCAATTTAAATAAAAACAGAAAACACACACACACACACACATATATATATATATATATATATATATATATATATATATAAACATTATAGTTATATTTAGTATAGTGTAACGGTCTACAAGAAATTAGTTTATAAATG
>CAEFZX010025185.1:0-19086 GCA_903066825.1 Alfaro cultratus
AGAGCAGCAGCGAGAGAATTTAACATTAACGAATCAATGGTGCGGAAGTGGAGGAAGCAACAAGATGACCTGCGCCAAGTAAAGAAAACTAAACAGAGTTTCCGAGGGAACAAAGCGAGATGGCTACAGTGGGTTGTTGAACAGAGAGCAGCAAGTAGAAGTGTCAGTACAATCACTATTGGAATGAAAGCAACAGTGCTAGCACGCTAACTAGCTGTGTCACGATAAACTGTGTCATGAAAATACCACGTCACTGACTTTACCTCGGGGAAAATAATGAAACAGCTGTTTATTCATTTTGGGAGTGAACGGAGTTGTCATCTATTAATAAAGTTTGACTGACCTATCTGACTGTTTTGTTGACATTCCCTTTAGCGCAGCTCCATCTAATGGATGCATAACGTAACTGCAGCCTCTACTGTAGCGTCTATTCTATGCGCCTTATAATGTGGTGCGCCTTATAGTGCGGAAAATATGGTATGAAAAGTAATAAAAATAAAATTCACTTTGCATTGAAGGAGAAAAACTAATAAGATCATCATGTGAGAAAAACTGTTTAAGATTAGTCTAGAATTCACTACAACAACCATGTTTTTCATGTTAATATAAAACATAGTTTCTTTAGTAAAGTTAAGGCAACATTTTAAACAAGTTGATGTTTCAGTCAACATAATTATCATCCAGTTACATTATGTGAATAATTATCTGAAAGCATTCCACATGTAAGCATTTGTCTGAAACATTTTGCAATATTTTTTTTTTCCAGTAAGACGAACTGAGACTAAAAACCTCTTCAAGATGTGTTTCATCTTTACACGTGACAACATGAAGAATATGTTAATTTCTTGTCACCTCAAAATAAGTCAACACAGCCGATGATGTTTAAGCAATTAGCAACAAAAGTGAGTAAACCCATAATTTAGACATTTATGCTCAGGAATTGCTGAATTGGGCGTTTCTAATTTTTCCACAAATAAAACAAAATATATTCTCAACTTAAAATTAGATATATTTTTTTTCACATTCAGACAATATGACTGCAAAAAGAGATCAATTTATTTTAAGCCTGTTTACACATCTCCTTCACTGTGGACGGCTCTCTACTCTATTCATATTGTGTAATAGTGGCTTATAGAAACTGACAAAGCTCATGAGCTGCTTAATGCACCTTTAAGAGATATACTTTCATCTTAAACGCGGCACTTAAAGGCATTACGACGACAGAAACATCCTCTTCAGCAGTTTAAGACAGCAGCCGACCAATAATGCAGGCTTTTTTTTTTTACATGGGTCAAATATTTTGCTGATACGTCTCCAGGTGATATTCCTCCCCCCAACTTTCATCAAAAACACATCTTACTGAATCACTTCATTTAAACCCAAATGTGACTGTCCTTGAACAGACTTTCAGGTTCCTGTGCCTCAGCTGACTGAGCTAATGGATGTTAGGAGTGAAAAGATGCAGCGGAGAAATCATTTTTCTGTGCAGGCAAGGAAGAAAAAATAAAAGGACAGATCTCACTGATGGATTACGGCTTTAGATTGACACGGATTACAGTTAGCAGGATATTTGATGGAAGTTTCAGGCGGTTTTCATGAGGCCGCTACACTCATTTCATGACAAAGTAAAACGTGCGGCCAGAACAACAATCCGAGGGCTTAAAACGAAGAGAACATGAGCCAAGCTCGACTTCATCCACTAAGTATTTATGATGAAACGGAAATTGGCAAGAAATTTTTAGAAAAGATGGCAATAAATAATGTCACTTTTAAACTTAACTAAAAGGTTTTCTGTTTGGGAACAATAAGACTAAGAACCTTGCAGAATGAAGCAGGAATAAACTCACTGAACTCCACTTACATGACAGAAAATGTAATTTCATCACATTTGAAAGTATATTTCATCCATTTACAAAAGTGCTAATGAGCTGAAATGGTGAGTTCCTTTAAGTCAAGACTAAAAAGCACCTTACCAGAGTTGCTTTTGAACCATAAGTGGAAAAATGACCATCATATTTGGTGTGCATTGATGATTCTAATGATGAAACTTGACAAGATGTAATGTTTGTTGGTTTTCACAACTCTTGACTATCTGATGTCTGTTGATGTGTTTTTTGTTTTCACAGTGTAAAGCACATTGAAGGGCCTTGTTGCAGAAATTATACAAATGAACTTTTTTGATTGCTTGATTCATAGAGGTTCTTGTGAAATGAGTAGCATAAATATCAAAAGCAAAAATCTCAACTGTACTGCAGGTTTTAGAGAGTTTGTTATATTGATAAAGTTCAATTCTTATCAATAATTATTTTGCCCAAATAATTAAGCCATAATCATCATCAATGTCATGTTTGTTCATTTCAGTTGAGGTATTGGATATTTGAACAAGTATCCACTCTGGTTTTGTGCTCTCACTTTTATAAAGTTGATTTGATGTGTAACCATGGCGACGAGGTACTGTTTTTACAACTGCGAGCAGCTGATTAGCAACTCAAAATCTCAAACAACACCTGAACTACGACCCCCGAGACAAAAGGAGGAAGTTCAAACCATCTCTTCCAAGGAGGGGCAAGAATAATATCCCGTACTCCAACGTCTTTCTGCTGACGATGCGGCCATACAGGGATTTAAAGAGGAGCGGCAAAAGCTAATGAGGTGGATTAGCAGTACTAATCCACCTCCTGGTGTCATCCAGGACATGTTACTGTGACACACCATCTGTGATCACAAAAACCCTATCTGACAGTTTTGCCTGTTTTACTTCTCTGAGCTTAATGATTAATATTTTTTGAAGGGAAATTTGTTTACAGAGACTTCACAGTCAATCTATTTACAGTTTTGGTTGTTTGTTTTTTATTCCCATTTTATTTGTTCTTGGTTGTTTTGTTTATTTATTTTGGATATGTAATATTTTGTCCAGTTTCTGTGTTAAGTGTTCTTTAGAAATTAAAGTTTATTGGTCTATGAAAGGGTAAACTTGCATTATTATGCCAATTATTATGTTACTTGAAAATTCTTTCAAAACCACAATATTATTGTTCATCACAATAATTTCTGGGAAATTTACTGTTCAGAAAAGTTAGTAATCATCATAGGCCTAGTTAGTAACAGTTTTCAGTCAGAGGCCTATATGGATATGTTGAAAGACTGACTGCTACTGGAGATCCTTCCAACCCAGAGCATCACTATCCAGAACACTTTGAAGATTATTGGATGAGTTGAGTTACAACAGCATTTATTTTCTCTTTGTGATTAATATATTTTTTTCATTTAAATAAACTGAATTGCCCACACATGCATCTGTCAGTGCAAGAGCTGGTAACCATGGAGACTAAATGGAGACTGCTGGACAAGTCACCCCGCTCCTGAGAAGACAAAAGATGTGAAAGGTGCTGACAGATGGTTCACACTGGAAAAGGAGATTGGTCATAAAGATGGAACGTTTTGTTGTGAGCTCTCTGTTGAGACAGCTGACTAGAAAAAGTGTTTGTTCTGTTGAGTAAGGAAGGTTTTAGCAAAACAAAGTAAACAATTAAATTTTCTGTTGAATCAATAACAAAATATGCAACTTCCTTTGTGGCATAGTGTATGTCCTCATCTTTTCCTCATCCCAAGGAAATCAGTATGTGACCTGGTGACTCCACTTCTGCGCATGGTTACAGTGAAAGGATTGGCTTTATCGTCAACTTTGGTGCATTATTATGGGATGCTAATGGCTCATAATCTATGGGTGTTAGCTGTAGCTTCATAATGACCACATGAATGTCTCTCTGTATGTTAAATCATTCTGAAACAAAATAAACGTAACTTACACCCGATATTCTCTCACTGCTAAGCTAGCTACGACATAGCTAGGACACCTTTGGCTAAAAATATCAAAACAGAAGCACTTGTTGTTCTGTTTATTCACCACACTTTGCCTCGTTAATTGTGCTGTAATTTATACCCTTTAGTGTCCTTGCCAGTTAGAATAAAATCAAAGGTTTTAAATCCAAAATGGTTCAGCAAAGAGTGAGGAGAAGTACAATATAAAGGAGAGAACAATATGAAGACAGGCATACATAGCTGTTAAATTAGTTATTACAAAGAATTGTCACCAAATGTAACATTGACAGGTTTTAGCCACTATTATTTCCATAATAGCATATTTATTTATATTTTAAAAATATTCTTACGTCTAGTAGGAATAATTATTACAATTTAGCAGTGGTGGGCAATGCTAAGTTTGCTGCACTAGCCCTAAAGCATTAATCCTAAACATTAGTTCCACTAAAGCGCTACACCAAGCTCGTTAGCATTACAAGCTTGGTAATGCTAACGTGTCAACTTCAGCCATGTTGACACATACCATGTAACATTATATATTACTACACAGTATATTGCCCTCAACAGCATCAAATTTGTTATTACATACATACAGTTGCGCTTTAGGAAGTGATTATTTAAAGTAGTCGATAACTAAAACTTCCACGCGGATGTCGAACTTTATTCAACTGAAAGCTTTCAAAACAGCCAAGTTAATTCATGTGTAAAAATACATTTAGGGAAAGTCAAGTGAGCTAGACATTTTCAAAGTTAGCAAAACAAAAAAGTGCTATTAGCACTTAGGTTGAATAGCAGAAATGCTAAATTCTCAAATTAATAAATTGGTTTTTAGCAGGAGGTTTTTCATGCTGAAATAAATGTTAAGTGTTTAAAAGATAACTAAGAAGAAACAGTCCAGGTACGGCTTCCTGACAGCAACAGAGGGTTAGAGGTAACCTAGAGAATGAGAAAATATGTATTTCAGTAGTTATGCTTGACTTGGACTTGAGACCAACATGTGAAAGCCATTGCAAAATTTAAAGTCTTCATTCTACATTTTGTCCCACTGAACCTGGTTTTGCAATTGTTTTTTCATTAAAAATGAAAACATTTAACTTGTTCATAATTTGTGAGGTTGCTGAAACTGTGATGCAGCAATGTCTCAGGATGTGGCACTTTCTCTGTGGAAATGTTGAAAAATATCCTCAGATGTTTCGTTTTTTTCTAGCTTCAGAGGAAGCTGTATCCTCTGAATTTGATAAGTGCACTTCAAGTTTCTATCAGTCGGTGTGTCTCTGTGTGTGTGAATTTTGACACCTCCAGGATATGATGCTTCATTTTAAGCTACTTAGGCATTCTCACTCTCCCACGGAGCTTCCTGCGGGGAGCACGCTGAAGATTCAAAGGCCACACGCTACTTTTCCAGGATGTTTGCTGCACAGACCGGATTTGGAGCTGGCTCCACATAGCACTCCGGGAAAAAAAAAGTGACTCAGGTTTATTTGCCGAAGGCTAAATTACAGAGTATGAGTCATTATGCTGTAGCCTCACTTCTGCAAGTTTGAGTAGTGAAGAGCAAATAAACATGTTTTTCCTAAAAAAAACAAAAAAAACAAGCTTCTATGATCTGAACAAAGCAGGAAATGGCAAAGGTAGACGGGTCAAAGGGCTAAGTGTGTGAGATCTAAATACTAAACTAACTAGACAGTCCTGAAAAGAGGAATTAACCCAACTGTTCTGATGCAAAACAAAAGCTGGCAGAAGTTAAAACCTTCATTATGTTGAGTTTCTGTCATCAGGTGGCCTGTCGTACAAAGGATATTTCGTGGCAGAAGTACTCTTTGGTTGTCCTTGAAGGATTTTCTTCCTCAGGCTGTGGCATTCGACAACAGATTAAAAGTCAACAAGGTCAGAGTCAATGCAACTATTCATGTTTCTGCATAAACAAGCATAGATGTTACAGAGTCTGTGTTCAGAAACTGAGGAAAATCTGATTCCTTTTCAGAGGTTATCAGTTTTTAGATTGTCTTTTGATCCTTCTTTACGATTCTGCTTCATCAGAGATAAAAGAGTCTTACGTATCTGACCAGCTGTGTGATAATCAGCGCTTTATTTAGATCGACACAGAGTGCCGACTAAATCTTTACGGCAAAGCCTGTGTGAAATTCCTCGGTGTGTGCGGTTTTGTGTGACATGAGGAAAGCCGTCAAATTTCGCCAACAATCGTGTCGAACACCGTGGCGGATCGCGCCAGCATGTGTATCCGAGTCACAACGCAGCAGCATCCCTCAGACTCTCAGCGGTTGGTCTTGTTAGCATTTATAATTCAGCCTGCACCTCACTTCGCTGCCAAAACACCGAAGCAATCCCCTATGATTTTCACTTTCGTTTTCTTAAGAACGGGCGACTAGTCGGAAGAGCTCCAGACAGACGGGTCGGAGTCGCGGAGCCAATTTTACCCCTCTGGAGAAAAATGAGCCCTGGAAACACACTGAAGGTCAAAGTAGTATCAGCAAAAGAAAGACTAAAATAATGATTGCATTAACATGCAGCCGGGGAGCAGTGTGCTCTTTACAGAGATCCAGAGAGGCGGGGGTACAATGGCCGCTCACTCTGCATGCTGCCAACAAGCTCGAGGGGGAGCAGCGCACAAAACAAATATGAAAGCAAGTTTTGGCTCTCAGAGGCATGCATGCTTGCAGCTTTGCACACTAATATTCACAGTAACATGGGGGAGAAACGTGCCTGGGACTGTGTGCTGACTTTATGTTTGATTTATTATTTATTTTCACAATGTAACGCTTTATTTCTGCAGGAGTGCACTTCTATTTTTCGAGCTTTGTCCTTTTTTATTTCACTTCCACCATGACATTTTCATCTGAGTTTATTCACGAGTGCTTGTGATTCATCTTTATCCCAAAAGTAAACATAAAGAAGTGAACTTGAAAAGGTGCTTTCTTCCCGATGCATCGAGCTTATTTACTGTTGTTACTGCTTGTTATCCAGCAGCAACAACAGACACCTAAACCTCCCTTATTCCATTAACTTTCTGTGTCTCCTCCTGGGGAATCTCCACCTCCACCAGGCCAGCTGGGAAATTCAATCCCTCCAGCAAGCTTGCAGGTCAGCAGCTAGGCCTCTGTCCAGCTGGCTGTCTCTGATAAGTGCCTAAAAGGAAACAAAAACCCCAAGTCGGCTCTTCGAAATCACTGAACAAACAAACTTCTCATCTAAACTTTCAAAAAAGCCCCGCAGTGATTGGTTTCCTTGGTCTTGGTCCTTCTGGTCGTCAAAGTTCAGCTCTGCAGGTGAGTGAAGGGACGTGGTCTGACTAGTAACAGCTCAGACCTGGTTTTTCAGAAGCACTCGCTTCACAGCTGCGTTACAGCGGCTGCATTCCAGCACAGGGAGCACCAAACATACGGACAATGTCACGGTCCATTTCCTGTCAGATCCCAAGATATTTAGACTCTTCCGCCTGAAACACAGTATCCGCCGACATGTGGAGCGAACACGATATTCTGTTGCAGCAGACTTTCAGAACAATCTTCAAACTATTTAAAACGCATGTTAAACTGAACAGCCATCTATATCAAGACTTCTGCTAATAACTCTCCTTTCTGGGTTGAGACTCAAAGTGGTTTGCTTAGTGTTCATTTGCTGTCAGAATAAAAATAATTTCTGTGAAACGTAAGCATATTTATATGTTTATTTTTTTCTTTTGGCATTATTTAAAGATTGTAAACTGATTCTGGACCAAATGTAAAGACAACTAATTTCCCAACATACAACATTCAACATAGATGAATGGGAAAAAGAAGATAACCGTTTTGGTCTTTTGAGTCCTATCAAGTGGGGAAGCTGCCCAAACCAATGGAGAACTTGACAATGTGCATCTCAGATGGATCCGTTTGTTTCTGTGGGTTAATTTAGGATGAAAGATTCAAACTTTAACCAGATGGTTGCATCTGTAGTGTGTGCTTCACATGATCGATAACTATGATAGACATTACTATATGTGGGATAATCAATAATAAGTGATATTACAATAAAAGCACTAAAATGTGCATTTCTGTTTTATCATCAAACCAATTAGACTATTCAATGTGTTATTTTTGTTTACATTTCTTGATTTAGGAATACAGTAAAACGTTGTTTTTTTTCTATTTTTTGCCTTATTTTACTGGTGTTCACAACTTATTCAGTTTGGAGTGAATTAATTATTGGCAAGTTCAGAACAGGGACAGGAGGCTGAATTTTTGACATTAAAACAGCTTAAATATCAAAAACAGATGTTATATGACGGATTTTGTTGCGTCACATTTTGTGTCTCAGTGATTTACTTCCTCACTACATTTCCTGGTGGCTTTGACATGCATCCTGCAGCTGATCAACAGATCAGCCGTGGGTTGTGTCACATAGGCGTTTTTCATTCCTCTCCTGATGGGCATCACATTAAAGATTTGAGATATGGTGCTTTTAAAGGCTATTAAAAAAAGCTTAGCCCTGATGACCTGGTCAAACAGATTTTACCATCATCTACTCATGGAGATCGACCTCCAAAAGTTGTCCCATTTTTCTCTCATTTCTGCCCAAGCCTGGATTTGAAGAGATCTTTTTCAAATGAGCATTATGTGAAATAAAACCTTCTTCCTGCTTCTACTGACTAAAAGCAGGATGTATAAACACTTAAAGGCACCTCACTTAAAAAATTCTTGCAAGTGACCACAGGATGTCCTTTTCTGATCCAAAGTCAAAGTTGTGATGGTTATTAATGCAGCCGGTCAAGCTGACCAAACAGCTTGACTTTAATTGGAAACAAACGTGGCTGATGAATGCTTATAAGGAAACTGAAAACCCAACTATCAAGTGGTATTTATGCTGATGTTTAAAAATTGAAATAAATCAACAAAATAAATGTCTTAAACTTCTAAAATGGTTGATTACAAGAATAAATTCATTGTTTAGAGAGCTTTGTAGGCATACTTCATCCAAATAAGGCGGACCTCCCTGTTGTGATTCAGGAAATGTGCGCCGCTGTTCACAATAGCAGTTGTCACAAGCATGAATCATTATTTAAAATTTACAGAGCAGCTCCAGCATGCAAATAAAAAGTGACAAAGCCAAAGCTCCTCTGTGCCACAAATTGCAAAACTGTTTTCAGACACAATAAATATAAAAAAAACTGGGGGAAAAAATACAATGAAGTATATATATTTAAAAAAAAAAACATTCTGAATTTGGCCAGGAAAAGCAAAAAAAAAAAAAAAAAAGCTGTTAGATCAATCCAAGTGACAAAGTAATCCAAGTCAAAGTACCAAAAACAGTTAAAACCTGCAGGATTGTGGGGAATAAAACCCACATCAGATTATAATTTAAACATCTACAGCTTTAGCCCAAACTCTTCATACAGTTTGAACTCTTGTTTATGTTCTTACTAAGTAACATGCTAATAAAATAGAATTCATTAAAACTCTTGGTTAATGTTGCTTTAGCAAAATAAAGAAGCACAGAGTTGGCATCAGTATTCATTTCAAATCTTGTGTTCATGAGATGAGTTCTAAATCCAGGAGTCGGTCTCTTTTGATTCTGGTTTTGCTTTACCAACCTCTTGATGAAATCGCTGCAGTTCACACTCCTACTCTCAGTTAGTATCCACATTGACAAAATAAATAAATAAATAAATAAAACACACCTCCGGTTATAGTCCGCTTGGCAGCACTTTCATCGCTTCTCTAGACAATCATTAAAATTTCACGTCACACATGTCCAGCAACCTAAAAATACGTATTTTGTATACTTTAAATCTTGATTTGGGCACAATACAAAAAAAAAATAAAAAAAATCAGGAATTAATTTCCTGTTAATAGGAAATGGATTTACATTGTGGATCTCTGAAGGCAGGTGGCTCCAGGTAAACAGTAACAGTGACAGTGTGGGATTTGATGGAAATATCCCTTCTGTCTTCCAGACCCTAATTACATAAATTATCCAAAATGGATGAAGCTCCATATTAGAACATTCACAATGAAAAAGCACGCAAGCATTAGTTCATTATAACAGCAATAGCTAATGGCTTCATGTTGGCCAAATAATTAAATGTTTCAGTCTGGCGAAGGTGTTCTTGACAGCTGCAGCAGAAAAAAAATGATCTAGTTTTCGTTTGAATTTTGCAACAAAAAAAAAAAGTAAATCTGGGTTCAATTTATTCAGATTAACAGGATTAGACCTGGACTTGTGAGATGCATGAGTTCATTTCCAGAGGAGGTGAAGCTTGCTTGACAGATGTCACTTAAAATCACACATCAGAAAAAGTAAGCATTTTGAATTTTATAGATCAAGAAAGAGTCTAAAAGTGGATTTTATTCTTTAAAACAAACGGCTTTACTTACTGTGGATGGATGGATTAGCGGCAACATCTATCAAGGTTTTAAAATGTTCATTGATGAACATGATGTGGAAGTTACAGTCCCACCATGCATCACTCTTATTTATGTGTATGAAAACTAGATGCTTTCATACAAAAAAAAAAAGGACACACTTTTTTTCTCAATGTCTGAAATTAAATTAGACCAACCTTCTATTTATTTTAGGTCACTTAGAGTGCATTCACACCAGCCCTGTTTAGTCCACTTGAATTGAACTCCAGTTCGTTTGCCTTGAAAGTCCATTTCGTTTGGGGAGATGTGAATGTGCAACCAAACTCTGAAAAAAGCAAACTCTGGTTCGCTTACAAACCTCAGTCTCAGTTCAGTTGACATGAACTCTGGTGCAGTTCGGATGCATATGTGAACACCAAGCAGACCGGAGACCACTCCAAAAGCAGGAAGTGCACTATAGCGCCTGGCATTCTGGGTAAATGCAACCAAAACAAGCGCGAGAGTCTAACGCTAGTGAAAAATGGCTCGTGTTTTTTATTTTTTTTATTTTAATCAAAGACAAAAGAGAATTGAACCACAGCAGCTGAAAATGCAACAGATGTTGCAACTTTGGTCTCCAAACTGATCATGCTATCAGATGTGAAAACCCTGTTGTATAAAACTAAAGTGAAATTGTTTGGACATGATGACCAGAGGAAAACAAGGGACGCTTGTAAGCTTGGAAACACTATTTCAACGCTGAAGTTTAAGGGTCATGTTATGGGAATGTTATTGCTGGAACAGACACACTTATTAAAATACATGAAAAATGAGGAAAGAACATTATGTGGAAATATTGAACCAACATCTAAAGACATCCACCAGGCCTAAGCTTACAGTCAGAGAGACTACAAAGTGGCTTTAGGACAGCAAATCTGTCAGTAGAAATGGGCCAAAACTCCAGCAACTATTGCTGATGCTTGAAGGAAACGCAAAATGTTTGACCCAAGTCATTCAGTTTGAAGGCAAAATAGTAAGGAAACGTATGCAAACTTCTGATTTTAAAGACATTAACAAATTAATAATCTTCTTCTCTTCATTATTGTGGCTCTTAGCAAAAAGAAATAATTTTGGTGATTGGTGAACTGACCTAAAACAAAAGAGCTTTGGTCTGACTGTACACTTTATTTTGGTGTATGTAAACTACCTCTAAATTAAAACTACATTTGGTAAGCTCAGAGTATTGTGTCTGGTGCCAGAACAGATAGTCTGACTAATTAACTGATAATATCAGCTTCTTGGACTCAATGTTAGCAGAAAATAGTGTAATATTCTGTGAACATTTTAACTCTAGTCTGTTAAAACCAAAATGACAAATACATTGATATGTCGTAAGGCTTTTTAAAAATAGAAGTGTTTCGATTGTGCTGTAAATTTTGTTTTTTGTGTGTGATTACGTTAATCTTATTGAATAAATGGATTACAATGTCTAAAATGGGAACCCTGTAATGGACCAATTTCCTGTGAAAAGGCACCTGCCTGCCCTGCAGCGTGGCTGCAAGGATTATCCAACTACAGGAAATGGATGGATGGGTAACTGAAACGAACCCTTTGCAGCCTAAATACATGAATATTTTATTTTTCACTCTTTCCCCATTATCACAAAGCAGTTTCACTCTGGCAGAAACTCTCCATCTCCACAGATGGAAATGCGACGATGAGTTGGCGCACTCAAACAAAAGCGAAGGTTCACAGTGAAATGGGTCCAGAAGAAAACGACTCCTCTTCACAAAAATCAGCTGCAGATCCCGAGCCAAAGAGAGAACATTGTTTTGGTCGTGGAGGATCTGCTTTTGTCGGTTTTGAATGTTGAGCAGATAATGGATGGCCCAATTAAGCCGTGACATTTCTGTCCATTTGCAGATTTCTCGTTAACAAAATGCTGCTTTGCAACTTGTTTGCCTTCCTTGGTGACCATGTGAGGGATAATGTTGAATAGAGACTAAGGAGCTGCGGCCCCAACTCAAAGCTCGACTCATTAGTTGTTTTGGCCACAACATTTTTATATTTCGAGCACAGATAAATTAAGGCGAGCCTTATTTATTCTTTTTAACTCCATGTGCAAAGTTGGACAAGTCTAAATTTGAATAAGTGACCTAATTTCCATTTTCATGGAAAATAGAATTAAACGTATAGAAACGTTGCAGTACTTTATATAGGAAATGAACTGTGCTTTTAAACCAAGCTCTCAATTTTCACATTTACTAGAGTTATTCTATATATGGACGGAATGGTTTTTAATAATATTATGTTGATGTTATTACAATTACTCAATACGTATGTGTATTAAGCAACCTCAGTGGTTTAGCAGAGTAAAATCAGTTCCAATCGATTCATCCATAAGAGGAGCCAGTTGATACAGAAACAAAGATGCCGGAGGCATACCAGAACAGGAAAGAGAAATGGTCCAAACCAAGACCAGAGTGGGATAAAAAAGGCACTTCATGCAGTTCGGTTTAGAAATATAAACACTCGATAAGATCCATCCATTTGCCTGAGCTGCATGACTATTACCGTACAGGCCGAAAAATACAGTAATACGGCTTCCCACGCTTTGAACCATGCGGCTTGTAGCCCGGTGCGGCTGTAGATTTTTCTTCAACCACCAGGGGCCTCTTTAGCAGGAAGTGAATCATTGGAAGTCAAAATTGGAAAACAAAGACAAAAGTGCTAATTTTCGTTTAGAACAAGCACATGCTAGCAGCAGGCACGACGGAGAAATTTCTTCAAACTCATATGATGCAGCTTTTAAGTTGAGGGCTGTTGATCTGGCGGTACAGGAGGGAAATAGAGCCGCCGCACATAAACTCGTGCAGAAAAATCATGGTTCGGCGTAGGAGACGGATTAGGTCACTTATAAGGACGCAGCCCTCTGCTGTGTCCTCGTGTACGTTTCCAGTTTTGTTTTTTTTTTTATGTGTAGGTGCGGCTTACAGTGAGGTGCGCGCTATAGTCCGGAAAATTTTCCAACAAATTCCAAGAAGCCAGAAAAAGGTGGGAGGAGGTAAAATATGTGACTTTTAAAATCAGACTAGCCAAGCTCTGATACAAAACTAAGCTAGAGGAAGAGAATTCACTTGAGGAAATGCAGCTGAAGCGTGGCGGAGCCTCATCCCGATGATGGGCTGAGGTCAGGGACCAGACACCGAGTCACAACCCTGACTCCTTTTGGCAGGACAGGTGAGTTTCCTTCTGTACTGGACCGGCCCTCCAGAGGACTGGATGCCAGTCAGCATCACACACTCTGCTTCACCAATCAGTGTGGAGGAGCAGAGCGTGGTCTCAGTCGTTTCCAGACAACACTGGGAAAAAGGCACCTGCGCCAGACGGGCAGCGGGGAATGCGTTCGGAGAGAGAGCGTGTAAATTAGCTGGAGGTTGTGCTGGCTTGGCTTTTCCAGCTGCTCCCAAACACTAGCTTGGTCCCTAGGTCACCGCTGTCCTCAAGAAGCTGCTGGCAGCAGCTACAAATTATTTCAGACTTGTGACACTATCCTTGCAGTTGAGTGTAGAAGAGAGACAGTAAGAGTTAATATATGGGTTTGCTTTTAAAGAAAGGAAAATATCAAAAATATAATTTCGGTGCTGATGGCTGGAGTGTCTGAATGTCGCTTTCAGCTCAGAAAACTTTAAAGACCAGCAGCTCTTAGACTGGGTCGTTGAAAGAGTGTTTCACATTTCTACCAGAAAAGTACATCAGAGTCACTAAAAGTAGTATTATCCCACCGTCGTCTAAACCTCAGATCATGACGCATTAGGGAGATGACTCGTTATTTGCCAGGGTTGGTATTAGACATGCAGGAATTTGACCTTTCATGTAAAAATTTTGCCACAAGTAAACAAAGAGCTGTGAAAGCAGCGAAACAGCTAAATTTAAGATTTAGAAATACATTTTTAGCTTCAGGTAATCACAATTTCCAAGCATAAAATTTCCCACCACTCTGCTCTGATTAACATTTTTCAGTTAGAGATGCACCAATCAGATATTAACATATGTATCGGTCCAGATTTGGAAAACAATTCTAGGTCTGGTATTGGCGACAATGTGCCCCATCCATCAGAGTTAGATCTATTCAGTCTAATTCTATGCTCTGTGCTCTGAGCAGCATCATGCTTTATTTTACATTACATTTACATTTTCTAATTGCACTATCTGAACCATTTGAAAGAAAGTTAGTTCAAGTTTATTTTTACATGTTTGACCAAGGCAGTCAACCTACTGTTTGGGTCAAGTTCAGTTTTTTTTATCATTTATTTTAGATTGGCTGTTATACTCCTAACTCCGCTTAAGGTGTGCTATACTGGTGCAGATATATATATATATATATATATATATATATATATATATATATATATATATATATATATATATATATATATATATTGCTGGCATTTGACATTGCCAACTATGGCACTGGTTTGCTTTTTATCTATCTTCAAAGGAAATAAAATCATTAAAAGTCTGTAAGTTCTTTATTCAGTCTTCATTTAAGTATTTTTTTTTTCTGTATCATCCTGTTTCGCCTTGATAATAGCCTCACCTCTCATTTTGTTTCTTCCTTTTTGGCAGTTTGTGGGAAACATGCAAACTTTGACCCAGAGAGGCCAGAAGAGGCTCACTGGCCCTGGCTGGCCGCCATATACCGCCGCTCCCTCAAGGAGACCGAGACTAAGGTGACAAAGGCAAGCAACCAGGACGAAACACTGAAGAAAGATGCTGGAGACAGAAGTAGCAACCTAAATCAGGCCTCTGACTGGCAACTTGTCTGTAGCGGGGCTCTGGTTAACCAAAGGAGTCTGGTAGTTGCAGCTCACTGTGTGACAGAGCTTGGAAAGATGTATCCTGTGGATACAGCCACCATCAAGGTGGTCGTTGGGAAGCACTATCGCAATGACCACAAGGAAAATAAGGGTCCTCAACACCTCAGGGTAAGCTTCTGGATGTTTTATTTTCTAATTTTGCTGTTCAAGAAATCTAATAAAGTTACAAATCTCTTTCTCTCCTAGGTGAGCTCCATTGCTGTGCATCCAAATTATGATCCTTATATTCTTGACTCTGACATTGCTGTTATCAAGTTATTAGACAAGGCAAGAATTGGAGAAAAAGTCTTGCCGCTCTGCCTATCAGAGAACGAGGAGGAAGAGGTTACATCAGATCAAGGGCTTGTGACAGGCTGGTCTCCGTTGCAGGATTCTAGTTTGGGCCTCGAGGAAAAGGCAAGGGTTGGGCTGGTTCACCTTGCTGATATAGTCCCGTGTGAGCATCAGTATGCTCGTAACGGTGTGCCAATCAGTGTTACAGACAATATGCTATGTGCAAGCCAAAAACCTGACTATGGTCCATCTAACATATGTCCGTCTGACACTGGGGGCATCCTGGTCCTCCCTGCCAACTCTGGGAACCAAGTCAGCTATAATCCAAGGTCCACTAAGGACAACAAAGGCTTGTGGAGACTCCTGGGACTGGTGAGCTTTGGCTATGATCAGGGGGAATGTGATCCTGAACTCTACACAGTTTACACACGTGTGGCTAACTTTAAAGACTGGATTGAGAGCAACATCAAATAAAGACCTGGCCTCAGAGTATTCGTTCTGTCCAATGTCTAATGCAAAAGGGCATTTTCCAAGTAAATGCAGACGCAACACTGGACAATATAATGCTTTAAGTGAATCGGGGTGGTAGCAAACAGATGTGTTAAGCAGTTACCTCTTCTTCTGAACAGCCTTAGACTAATGTTAAAGACTTGAAAATGACCAGAAAACAATTCAAATGATCATTCTAACTAATAAAGGTTTGGATTGTAATATCTATTAAGTCAGTGTTCTGTATAATAACAGATCTAATGGTGAAAAAGATGTATATAATGTATTAAAAGACATAATGTAAAATGTTGTGTTTTTTAATAAAGAAAATAGTGTGTTAAAAGGTATATCTCCTCATTATTAAATATCATATGTACATGAAACAGTATGTTACGCCTTCAACTTTTTCACCTTTTATTTTTTACATTGCAACCACAAAACTAAATGTATCATCATCAGCTAATAGAACCAAAAGCATTTAAATCGAAGAAAAAAGATAAAGCCAAAATAAAATCACAAGTCATCAAACCTAAAAACATGTTTGAAAGAACTGAAAAATAGTCTGAAGACTCAAAAGCATGATTGCAATGTTATAAAGTAGAATTTAGCCTCAGTATGGTGGCAACAATATCCAATATGTAACTTCAGAGAAAGCAATAAGGCTTAGAATGGACAAGCCAAACCATAAAGAAAATACTCTGAAACTCACAAAAGATTTACAAAATACAGTATTAGAAATTAGAACGCTGACTTTGATCCAGTACAGAAATATTCTAGCAAATATTTGCCTATGTCTATATCTTAGAGGACGGATTTAACTATGTACTACTATCACTATCAGTTAAAGACACACTGTCTTCTTCCTTTTATAACAAAAGGTTGAGATCACCAAAGTTCTGTGTTTCCCAGAGGATGGTCTCCGTTCACAGACACTTGTAAACTCACAAGGCTTCATCAATAGACAGAAAACACTCAACCATAGTCTGACTGCCCTGGTAACGGAGGTGTTGTCTTAGTTTAGAGCAGAGTAGTGGTGAGAAAATGCTGCCATGAGAAAGTGGTTAGCACATTGAGAGGCAGTGGGGTACAATTCTTACCCCTGTATCTCACAAGGGGACTCAGTTGATGTTCGCAGTTTGGTGTCTGCAACCATTTTTACTTTTAGTATCCTGGGATGAAGAAAATGGATCCATCTGTTTTGTTGGTAAATTAGACTCATAATGCGACTAAAATGAATTAATTCATAATTGGGAATTTTATTCATTTTTTTATGGAATCTGAATACTTGCTTTGAAGGTGTCATTTGTTTTTAAGCACTAATGTTTCCGATTCAGATTTTCTATACACATAAGACCAAAATAACCAGAGTTTAAAAACATTTTATTGCAATATAATAATCTGAGACTGAAGCAATTTGTGCAATCCATTAGTGAAGAGTTTGGGTGAATCACCCTCCTTCTGTATTTTCTTTAACATTGCTCAGTTCTATAACATTAATGGCCGAATTTATTACTGTGAATGGCATAAATGGCCACATGTGACTCTAGGGCTGAAGATTGCAGACAGTGTGATAAAGGATGACTACTTCAAATCTTGAGCAAAACCATAGGCAAAGGAACTCTCTTTAAATATAATACTTAGTTTTCTTACTGTGCAGAGTGCCAGTTTGTCTTAAATTTTCCAAATATACTACCATTCATGCTTTTAAAAAGGTATAAGAGGCATACACAAAATTCACATACGTGTGTCATATTTGTTTTTATTAGACTCCGATCCAGACAATGAGCACACAGGATCAGGAAGGTTAATAGTTTTATTGTGGACAAGTGGCATTTCAGGAAAGAGTAGGGCACTAGCATGAGAGAGGATCAACACAGGGCCTCTCTAGGAGGGAAGGTGGGTGATTATTGATATTACTGGAGGTTGGATGAAGATTTGCCAGAATAGGTAAGGAGGAAAAGATTTTTTTGTTTTGTTTTGTTTTTTGTCATAGGAACAATCTAAGTATTGGCATGGAGACTTTTGGAGGAACATCTGAGCAACAACAGAGCAGCCAGACAGAGAACAGAAACCAGGAATCCAGTTTCTTCATCTGAGAAACTGACAGCAAGGAGGGACGACATGGAAAGTCTTCAGGGTAAATAAGTTCTAACTTCAGATCCGATTATCACTTGAAGTGAGTGAATCATCTGGTGTCTGCCTCGGGGGAAACCACTCCTTAGTACTGCTTCTGATTGCTGCCAGACCAGCTCTAGTCCTGCCCGCCACAATCTGCATAGAGAGGTTAGGAGAAACACACCCACCGCTTTGACACAGCTCAGAGAACCCAACATTGAGTGCTTTCTCTAAAAATGTCAGCGCATGGTTTCTGAGCTACTACTGTATTAAAAGTGCTGATGTTGCAATGTCAGAGAAGAAATGCAAAGAACTAGTTTTGAGTAAGCCAACATGTATAAATGTATGAAATGTATTTAAAGAAATTGTTTGCTCAGCAGGCCAATATTAGGCTCCATATTAAGCTATTTGTGCCATTCATTAGATTGTGGTAAAAAAAAAATAAAAATATATATATATATATATATATATATATATATATATATATATAGTGCTTGAATGTACTTTCACATGTAAATGTATTTACTGACTCGTTCCATAATGCTGTCTTAACTCAAACTCAATTAACATATTTTTGTGTAAAAAAAAACAACAAATAACATATAATACAACCAATAAAATCACAGGAACTCACTCTGAGATTTTGAACATTAACTGAAAGGCTCTGAGTCCACACAGGAAAGATTGGTGATCAGTATGACTACAAAAATTCAGCTCTAAAATGCCAGATGATGTATTTGTGGCTGCAATTAGCAGGGCATGCCTCACCTTAATAGCTGAATTACTAAACGTTACCTATTGAGAAATGTCACATTCTTCTCAGTGTCTTGTGAGTCAAAAGCTTGTGTCATTTCTGATAGTTATTAGAAAAGGGTGCTAGAATTTTCAATAAATGTTTAGTCTCATTATCTATTTAGTGAATGAGGTTTAATAACCAATATTATTATTTGTAATGTAGAACAGACGTATTAACATTTGAACAAATGTTTAAAACAAGAGCTAAATGTATTCAGATTTTTTATTTTATGTCTTTTAAAATAAATCTTTAGATCAATTAAATGATGAACTGATGTCATATCCCATCAGTTCCAAATTGAAAAAAAAAGTATTATTACACACAAAAAATCACATCAGAATCTCTATTAAAAATAAAATACAGATTTTAAAAA